>BQNB010003613.1:0-113515 GCA_026074375.1 Tanacetum coccineum
TTTAATAAACGGGTCAGATAGGTCGACCCAAACCCGACCTGAAATCTATTAGACTCAACCCAAACCTGCTAATTTCATGTCGGTTTCAGGTCGGGTTTCGTGTCGGGTCAGAAATTGCCACCCTTAGTTTTAAGGGCCTTCATAAGACTTAAGGCTTATAAGTCTTATACTTGAATGCTTAATGGGCTGACCCGGCCCATTAAATGGGTACGGGTTGACCCATTTAAGATTTCTTTGGTTTCGGCTCCGTCTTTGACTTTGACTGTTGTTGACTTTGACTTTGTTGACTTTGACTTTTTCACGCACTTTCCATTCCGTGCTCAGTTTTGTCCGTTTTGGCTTGATTTTTGTCCTTTTTGTTGATATCTGTTACCTGCACAATACAAATGCAAAACACACAAATACAATGTATTTTTGGTATGTTTTTAGTCTTTTAAGCACGTTTTATTAGGTCAAAGGTATGTGTATTTAAGCACATACCAAAATCTCTCATACTAAACTATTGTCGTGTCCTCATGCAATTCCATAAGTAAACACTTAAGAAAACTAAGAATCTCAATCCCCCTCGACTAATTATCTCGAAAAGTAGCTAAGTGTTCATCAAAGGGAATTAAAGACTCATAAGTTTTGAAAAGCCCCGTTTTTACCATTTATAAATCTACACTTATTACCACACATATTTTTGTATTTTGTATTTTTCTCATTTTTTTGTATTTTTCATATTAAGCAACTAACTAACATGTTTGACTTTCGTTATTTTTATAACTTTAGGGTCATAGAACAAGATGCACTTTAATCCTAAAATGCCCCAAAAAGGATAAATTCATCGTCCTCGACTTTTCACTTGTTCCAAACCAAGCACAAAAATGAAATCACCGTTAAATATAAGCTAAAATGCTAACACTACTCATACTTGTACCTTGTGAACTTTTCGCTCCCGACAATTATTATATCTTAGGTGAATGTGCTTATTTTGAATTTCAACCATGGATCAATTGTTTTGCAAAATTTCTATGCTTCACGTTCCACCCAAAAAGTAATGAATTTGAAGGCGAGATCATCCCATATAGCGACTTTCGTCTCGGCACATCCCAACCTTGCGGCTAAGTGACCAGGCTTTTTGTAACACCCTCAAATCTGAGCACGCAGCGGAATGTTTGAATATCCGAGGGCGTTACATTATTGGATCAATAGCACAAGATCTGAGAACGACTACTAAACGTGTCGTTTGAAAAAGATACATTGGATTAACAAAATACTTGTTTGTTACATAAGCCCATGGCTTCACATTGTTCAACAATATAAATAAAGATTTCGGTTTATAACAATTGTCCCCAAAGTGTAATAAGACCCCAAATCTTAAGTGTTGACTCTTCAATTATTGACTCCCAATGTATCATCGCACCTCGTGCCTTATTGACCTGAAAAACATGCTTAAAACGTCAACATAATGTTGGTGAATTCATTGTTAATAAATATACTTATTTATTTCGTCGTTAATTAAACCCGTTTAATGTCCGAATATCTTAAGGTTCGACCATTATGTTAAGTGTTTCGTTAATTCACTTTTGTTCACAAATACACCCTTAGGTTTCTTATAAATACAAAACAGCCCCTGGGTTTATTAGTATACTTTATTTACATTTTAAACCCCCAAGTTTCATTAATTACATAAGTAGTCCTTTAAGTTTACAAAATTGTAATTTAGGTCTTTATAGTTACACTTTAGTCCCTATGTTTTCAGAAAGTTCAAAACAGTCCCTGGAGTTATCACAATTTCGAAAGTGACAAAATTAATCCCTTAAGTTTCGAATTGTACAATTTTAGTCCCTCAATTTGCGAAAATAGCATATTAGCTCTAAATAAAACTCAACAAGTGGCATTTCTTTTTGTTAAGTTCAATTAAGTGATAAAAGTTGTTTCGGCTTTTAAATAAGCTCATCGAGCTTATTTTTGGCTTAACGGGCCTTATTGGGCCCGTTAAGGTCCGTTTAGCATTTTAATAGTCCGTTATGGTTTTAATAAGTCTAAGGTTCCTCAATAAGCTTAGTGGGGCCTGATAAGCTGTAAATAAGCTCGGGGAGCTTATTATGGCTTATTTCGAGCTTATTGGGCCCGTAAGCCCAATAGCTTAACCCGATACACCCTTCTAGGCTTCCCTTGGCCTTTTAGCTTATTTCCTATACGTTTCAACTTAGTTTATTCTGTCTCGGTTTCAGCTTATTTGAAATAAGCCAATAAGCACTTGTTAATGGGCTTTCGGGCCCATTAATGACCCGAAAGGTTTTAAATCTATTTGGTTCGGCCCATTGAGGTCCAATAACTTTGTTTTAGTCCGTTAAGCACTTGGAAGGTTAGTTTGCTTATTTAGCTTATTCGATAAGCTAATAAGCCCACTGTTGGGCCTATTGGGCCTAAACGAGACCCGATAGTCCTCCTAGGCTTTTAGATTATTCCCCTATGAGTCCATTAAGTACATTAAGGTTCAATAAGCTTATTGAGTACTCATAAGGTCACCAATAAGCGATCCAAGCTTATTGTGAGCTTATCCCTTTACGTTGGGCCCGTTAATGGGTTTGAAGGCCCATTAAGGGTTCGGTTGTTCTCAATGAGCAATACTAAGCCCAAGTGAGTCCAATGTCATTTCAAGCTCTTATAAACGTTCGAATGGCTTATTAATAAGCCGTGGCTTATTACACGTGCCTTATTGGGTTCGTTAGGCCTCCATAATGGACCGTTAAGTCCATTAAGGGTATGGGTTGCTTCTCTAAGTACTTTAGGTCCATGCGAAACTAATAAGCACTCCTTGTATCTTAATAAGCTCGTAGAGCTTATTTATAAGCCGAAAGCTTATGGGCTATGGCCTATTGGGCCTGTTGGGCCCGTGTGTGGGTCGCATGGGTTTAACGAAACTACAAGTGACCCGTTAAGCTTTCTAGTGTTTCTTAGGGCTCGTTAGTATGCTAGTAACCGATGTGAGCTTATTCTACATGTGTAAGGGTCGGGTTCGCCACATGCATACGTTGGATAAGGTCGAATGCACGTTCCCTAGCCTTAGTGTTACGTTTACAACGAAAGTTTACGTATAGACTTCTTACATTTTCGTGCATAAGGTTCTTGTTCACGTCGAGGTCCGCGTTTCTATATAAACGAAATGTTGTTAAGGTCTTGCTTGTTAATATGTTACGTGTTACATGTTTCCTATGTATTTTAAATCACCACACAAGTTGTTATACGCAATAGCATTGCGTATAACACGTTCATTTGAAATTAACGTGTGTTTTCTTTAGTTATCCCACTATTTATGTATTCAAACGCGACATGAGAAAATAGTTAGCAAAGTATCATGTATAATAAGAACGTTATGGGTTCGAATGTGACTTACAAGAGTCCTAGTGTAGTGGTTGACGAGTTTTGGACGTGTAGAGTGCTAACCCAATGTATACCCGATCGAATTAACCCAATGTACGCCAATCCTTACCTCGTGCACTTCCTTATGCACTTGTATAGGACCCTTCGTGTCGTTTGTAGGTTCAAACAAAGTGGGGAGGGTATTCGTTGTGGTTTATGACCCGAATGAGAGAAAGAAGTGTATGTTTTTATTGTTTGAGTGAGGGAGAGTTGTAAGAGTGTAAAATGTCAAGTGTGAGTGTGTATTTATAGGCAATGAAGCTAGTTAGTTCTCTCTAGTCCCAAACTAAACCAAACCGGCTCCTAACTAGTGGTTTGTGAAGTTTTTAGTTAACTACACATTGTTTTGGTTAAACCACTCAAGTACCTTGTCTTAATTACACAATATATGTACAAGGTAGGCTTAGATACATGAAATCTTGTGATTTGTGTGTTTGTGGACACTTAGCCGTGGCCTAGTGGGTAAAGAGAAAGGAATGGTTACTAACCATTGGTCATTTGGCTAATGGGGGACATTAAGTACATAGTTTAATTACCTAAGCAATGTACTAGTACTATGAAAGATCATTAGGAAGATTTTTGCTAGCTAATACCCAAGGGACGAATTTTTAGGGGTTTATCTTGCCCACATTCGGCTAACATAAGCCCTTAACACAAGGTTTGTATAAATTTAGAGCTTAAGGATAAAAAGTGGGTATTGGTTTGAGTCTAGGTAAGTCTATGTATTTTCGTGGTACGTCCAAATGTATTTTATTGCGACTCGTAACCCTTTTACGTGACTAATAAAAATAAAATATGCAAAGTACATAATTATCTTCCTAGAAATTATATATTACTTGGTGGATGTAAACCTCAATTTATTTTATGACCGTTTACATTAATTGATTATTTCTAGTCTACGCGGTTTAGCTTAAAGTAAACATTAAAGTAAACGCGTATCGGACTAAAGTAAATAGTGATCATTAATAGAGTCGTACAATGACATGAAAGAAAAATGAGAAATGTTACAGCAACATACGATCCAATTATAGATGCCTCACTGTTTATGAGGGTAGAATAGACGCAAGCACGGTCGCTTTTTAATTTAATGGTGTCAAGTCATGTCGCCCCAAGTCACTTGGCCAGTAGTTACAAAACAATCTCTTCTCTCTCCTCCAACTAACTTTCTCGCTAATTTCCACCATGAAAAAACTCAAAAAACCTGCTTGATCTACCTCATTTTGCTATCAAAATTCAAATCTGATTAGAGATTCTGAATTAGGAGTGTAGATTACATACATCTAGCTGTTTTAATTTCAATTTTTCAAAGTTTTTTCATAGCTTAATTTCAATTCTACTGTTCTGTTGAGCTCTGTTATGGCGTCCAAAAAGGAAACCCTCTTAGAGGAAAGTTAGAGTACCATTGAAGTTCAGTGATCAAGTGGTGATGAATTTGAGTCAAGAAAAAGAATTCTAAAGGGACTAAGGGTGTTGTTGATAGAAATAGAGATGAGATTGGAATCTAGTTCCTCTGATAGATTTCGGAAAATGATGAATGACTGTTAAGGATGTTGTTTTAAAAATCAAGATAAACAGCATGAAGATGTAGTAAACCCAATGTAATGAATATCTAACTCATATAAATGATGATAATGTGTTTGGGAAGCATTGATAATTTACCAAAAAACACCTATATCAGTAATGAAGTGAATATATGGGAGTAAGAATTCTAATAAGCACATATGCTAAAATTGTCAAAAATCAGGGGTTTATAGAGAACAATAAGCTGGATAATAAGCTGAATTTTAAATCTACTATAATGAGTGAAAATGGAGATGAATTTGTTGGTTTTGATGAAGAATTATGATACGAACTTGATCGATAATAGAATTTATAGAAGAAAATAAAAAAGATAGATGGTTTATGTTGATGGGATAAACCGACCCCCGATGGTTTATATTAATGAGATAAACCGACCTCCGATTGATAAATAAAACAATACTTAATATTCATTCAACATATCAATATTACAATCCTAATGCTCTATTTATAATAAAAGATATCCTAGACTTCTTGACTAAGAAAACATAATAAAGGAAACTACTAAAGAGTTGACTAAGAAAATAAAATAGAGGAAACTAAATAAACAATTTTAATAATCATATGCAGATCAAATCAATACTCCCGCCCCCCCTAAAACACCTTGTCCTCAGTGTTGCTCCGATAACGTCATATTGAGATAAATTCCCCGGATCCCATTTCTTCTTTTGAGGCAGGAACTTCTTTCTTTGTAGACACATCTCACATCCCAACTTCTGTTCTGCTTGATTTTGTTTATTTTTCTTCCCAGCGGAATGAAACTTGGCTCAATAGGTGTAACAACGACGGGTGCAACGGGTGCAACAGCAATGGGTGTCACAACAATGGGTGCAACAACAATGGGTGCCACAACAATGGGTGCAACAGCAACAACAGGTGCAACTACCGCAAACTCGTTCTTGTTAATCATCCCATCTGATTCGAGCACCATAAGAGTCTCATCTAAGTCATCGATTAACTTCTAAACTTCTACCTAAACTTCTTTCACTTCCAAGATTGGCCCCGTAACATCACTTTGTCCATGGACATAATTAATAAGCTCCTCTTTCCTCCACCATGTCACACTGAAACATTTGCCCACAATTTTCTTCAAAGCTGTGGATAGTGCGGAAGGTTGGAGGTTGGTTTAGGGCTTTCAAAGACTGCAACAGCTCTGTGAATTGCCTATCAGCATTCGCTTTATTCTTGTCAATCGATTCTTGTATCCGATCAAAGCGATTTGATGTTTCTTTTTGCCATGCAAGGGTCTCCGATTTAAATTACTCCAAATTGGCTTCAACATCATTGATCTTCGTCATGGCTGATCAATAATCTTCGTTAGTAATTTATGGATGTGAATAGTGATCCGGATGAATAGTGATCTGATGAATAGTGATTTTTTTGAAACCCTAGAATCGAAACAGCTCTAATACCAATTGATACGAACCAGATCGATAGTAGAATTGATAGAAGAAAATAAACAAGATAGATGGTTTATGTTGATGGGATAAACCGACCCCCCGATGGTTTATATTAATGAGATAAACTGACCCCCCATTGATAAATAAAACAATACTTAATATTCAGTCAACATATCAATATTACAATCCTAATGCCCTATTTATAATAAAAGATATCCTAGACTTCTTGACTAAGAAAACATAATAAAGGAAACTACTAAATAGTTGACTAAGAAAATGTAATAGAGGAAACTAAATAAACTAATTTTAATAATAATATGCAGGATCATATCAAATTAGTTCAAAAAGGTAGTGCTAAATGGAAGTTGACTCTATGTGGCTACTTTGTAGGGTGTAGTATGTCTGAGTATGAGTTGAATTATAACCTTAGGAGAATGTGGAGTAAATATGGTTTAATTGATGTTAAGGCTCACTCAAATGGAAACCGTTTCTTCAAATTTAGAAATGAGAATGGTGTGAATGAAGTACTGAAACAAGGACCTTGGATAGTTAATCATAGACCTCTATTTGTTTAAAGATGGGACCCTGCTATTGGGATGGAGGAAAAAGAAAAAACTAAAATTCTTGTTTGGGCAAAGCTTATTAATGTACCTTTGGAAGCATGGAGTAAAGAAGGGATTAGTGCCCTATCTAGTAGCTTGGGCAAGCCTTTAATAATGGATACTATGACAACACAAATGTGTAAGTATGGATTTGGTAGATTGGAGTATGCCAGGGTCTTGGTTGAATTTGATGTGAAAAAAGGATTCAAAGAAAAAATTGAAGTTCAGTATAGGAATAAAGAAAATGAGGTTAAAGGATCAAAAACTGTTAAGGTGGAATATTCTTGGAAAACTGAAATATGTTCCCATTGTTTAGTGTTTGGACATGGGGATCAAATTGTGCTAAGAGGCCAAGAACACCAGAAGAGTCTGTTTTGAATAAGGAAGAAGTGCTAATGAAAAGGAAGGATTTATTAATGTTAATCACAAGAGAAGAGTAAATCAGAGGAGTTATGCAGAAGAGAATCATAATAGTAATAATAATGGGAGAATAAATGAAGTGTATAGAAATGGGGGTTATTAGAGGAAAAGAACTGATAATACTAAAAATAGGATGAGAATGTGAATGTCAAGAAAAATAGTAATGTGCAAAGCAAGGTATGGCCTATTCAAAAAGATAACTTAAATGCTATGAAGAAAACAGCTAATAAATATGTTGTCCTTAGTGAGATGAATGAAGAGGAGAGAAATGAGCTTAATGTGTTGAAGGATAGAATTATTGTGGATCAATACCTTAACAAGAAGCTTCAGCCATCTATTCAGGAAACAAAAAACTAGACTAACGACATGGTTAAGTATTTTAAGGAAAAATGGGCAGAGGACAGGTTGAAGGAAGATAATAAGGATGCTAAGAATTTGGAAGATGTAATTGAGAATGAGGAACAAGTTGACTATAACTGGTTAGCTGTTGAGATAAAGGGTGGTGATGCAACTGTGCTAAATTGACAGTTGTTCTGTTATGAAATTTAAATGTTAATGGATTTCAAAGTTGCTGTATGGAATATAAGAAGTATGAATCAAATGAAGAAACAAGATGAAATTATTCAACTCATAAAGGAGGAAAGAATAAGTATTTGTCCTTTTATTGAAACTCATGTAAAATCTGGTAAAATTGACCAAGTGGCAAAAATGTATTTGGGAGTTGGAATTGGTGCTCTAATAGCTCATTCAGTCAAAATGGTTGTAGAATTCTGATTGGATGGGACAAGAATGTTGTAGATTTGATGACTCTGCATTGTTCCAAACAAACTGTTCTATGCCAAATATCAGTCTTAAATAGCAGTGTTAAGTGTTTCTGCAATTTTGTATATGCTGCTAACTCTAGAACAGAAAGGAAAACCTTATAGAAGGAACTCAAAGCTGCTAAGACAACTATTAATGATTCTCTATGGTTTTTGGCTGGTGATTTTAATGTTACTCTTAAAGTAAATGAGCACTCAACAGGTGGCTCAAAGGTTACTAATGATATGCAATATTTGGTTGATTGTGTGAATGACATTGAGATAATAATTTGTATGCTCTGGAACAATTTTATCCCATGGATAAAAGTCCCCTAGAAAAGACAGAGTTCCAGTATCATGAGAAGCTTGACATTTATGATTAAATGGAAGGCTTTATGCCAAAATATGGGGAGGCTATGGGCTAATGTCCTTCCTTTTGTTATATCTGATCATAGTGCAGCTGTCTTGACCATTCCAAAAAGCATTCCTAAAAAGTTTAAAGCTTTTAGATTTGCTAATTATGTTGTGGACAAGCCTGAGTTCAAAAATATTGTTAAGAAGGGATGGGAGGTTGAAATTGAGGGATGTAACATGTTCAGAGTTGTTAAGAAGTTAAAAGCCTTAAAAAGTCCTTTAAACAAGCTAAACTGGAGGAAGGGGAATTTATTTGCCATTGTTACGAAGCTAAAAAAAGAACTAAAGCAGGCCCAGATTCAAATGGAGAAGAATCCACATAATTCTGAGTTGAAGAAGATTGAAACTGAGTGTTTAGAGAATTATATGGAAGCTGTCAATGATGCTGAAAAGCTTCTATTCCAGAGTGCTAAGATTGAATGGCTGAAGAATAGTGATAAAAATTACAAGTTTTTTCATTAAAAGTATCAAAAGCAAAAGACATGTAATAAAGTTACTAAAATTTGTCAATGAAGGAAGGACCAAGTTTTTGAAGTGATAGGTTGCTGAAACAGTTTATGTGGAAACACTTTTAAAAATTCTTGGTACTGTGGATAAAATACACTCCCAGAAATTTGATGAGCAGTCGTTTTGAAGAACAAATGAAGATAAAGAGGCTATTGATATATTTGTGAAGTGACTTATAGTGAAAATACAAAGGATGAGTTTGATAGAGATGAGCTAAAGCACCTGGTCAGATGGTATTCACGTCAGATTTCTTCAAGAAATCATGGATGATTATTGGAAAAGATGTTTGTAGTGCTATAAGGGACTTTTTCACAAATGGAAAGCTTCTTGGGGAGGTAAATGCTACCTTAATCTCCCTAGTTCCTAAAGTGAGTCAGCCTAGTAAAATTTCTAAGTTCAGACCCATATCTTGCTGTAATGTGTTGTACAAGTGCATCAGTAAGATTCTTACTAACAGAATCAAGCCCAGCCTTGATAAGCTTGTTAATTAAAATCAGAGTGCTTTTGTGCCTGGAAGATTAATTCAGGATAATTTGCTTTTGACCCAAGAGCTTCTGAAAGGGTACAATTGCAAAAATGGTCCTAAAAGACGTGCTTTAAAAGTGGATATAGCAAAGGCCTATGATACTCTTAGCTGGGAATAATTCTTGAATCCAAATGTACTGACACTTTGGTATTTCATAGAAAGATGATCCAGTGTATTAATGACTTCTGAGTTCCTACTCCTAGGTTCACTATATGCATAAATGGAGAAAGGCATGGCTATTTCAAAAGTGGTAGGGGGTTGAGGCAGGGTGATCCTATCTCAACATACTTATTTACACTGGTTATGTAGGTCTTTTCTTTAATGGTGGCTAGGAAAGTTGCTTCAAACCCTGCTTTCAAATACCATAAAGGCTGTAAAGAACTAAAATTAACTCATTTATCCTTTGTTGATGATCTACTTGTAATGAGCCATGGTGATCATGTTTCTGTCTCTCTAATCAAGGATGCTCTTAGTGAATTCAGTGAATCTTTTGGGCTTAAACCTAATATGAGTAAGAGTACCATTTTCTTTGGTAGTGTGGATATAGGGGAAAAACAATTTTTTTAGAGATTCTTCCTTTTCAAGTTGGTAAACTACCAGTAAAATATCTTGGTATTCCTCTTCTGTCAAAAAAGATTGGTATCTCTGATTGTAAAGTTCTAGTGGATAAAGTCAAGAGCAAGGTGAATGATTGGAAGCATAAAACTCTATCTTATGCTGGGAGACTTCAGTTAATTGCCTCTGTTTTATCAGCTATGCAAACATATTGGGCTTCTGTAATGATATTGCCTAAAACCATTGTGAAAGAGATTAATAGTCTTCTGAAGAATCTCTAATGAAATCAGGGGAAAGGTGTTGGGTTTTACAACTATTAACTATTAAAGATCACGAGTACGCAACGGAAAATATAAACACGTATAGAATATGTAATTAACAAAGGGATCAAGAAGTGTGTACCTTTTAGCAATAAATGAAACCACCTTCTTGAATATACGCGTGTGTATAATAAATAATATAACGAGAAAACCTTCCAAGTTATCAAAGTAGATAACCTCTATGGTATGCATACACTACACGTCACCGAGATACACTAGGATGCTAGTCCTTCCTTCACAAATAAAACAACCAACACTTTGTTCTTGTTTTGTTCTTATCGTCACACGAACGAAAACCACACGGGATAAGACTACCGATTGCAAAAGACATGGAATAATGAACCAGTAGCTATTCCTTAAGAATGAGACATATCATGCATGTAAATCAATGTGTCCAATTATCATGCTTATGATATTATCATCATGTGTATCCAAACATCATGCATGCGTAGGGTATGTGATATCAAATATCAAATATCAAATATCGAATATCGAATATCGACCGACTTTAGGTATGTGTATCTTTTCGTTATATAATAATGAAACATAAGGGTTTATTATATAGCCACATGACTTGGTCTCCAAGTTATAATACAACACCTCCTCAAGTTTAACCGGTCTCAACCAACACCCTACGGATTTGGTTTTCGTACTAACAAGTCCCTTACTTGTTAATATTTATTAATTAAATATAACGTCCAACGTTATAATTAAATACCGTTTAATATTTCGTGAAATATATTAATATAATTAATATATTATAAATATATTAATTAGAATTAAATAAACTACCTCTGTGTATAGGCGTTCCCGGCCATGAGGGCTCATATATTTTCTGACCGTATATTTATTTATGATATGGACATATCCCAACACTTTCAAACTTGGACATGTCACAAATAAATATAACAACATTGGTAAGCTTTTAGCAACACGCCAATGTTCCCAGAAATACCCGAGTATACTTCCATAAAGTCACAGTTAAATATGTTTTAAGTAATTTACAATCCATTTGTTTCTGTATCGTGTAAAAATGGATATTGATCAAAGTCATATTCCATTATTTAACGATTCTTTTTCTTCTCGTATATATGATAAATCTAGATTACCAAAAATCATTGAGACATATCTACTTGAGTTTTTGGGTGCGGCCACACATAAATCTGATTAACACTAACGAGGGCCCAGTGGTATGCAAACTTCAACTATTGACGGAACAAATCTTTATTGTCAACAAGTGACCTAGTCATCATATGCATAAACCCCTTTCTGACAAGCCTTATAGTTACCTTATTCAGACAACTTAAACTATATATCAAGAAGGAATATCCACATATGCAAGACCTACTTGCATCTCAAGTCTAAGGATTTAGTAAATTAAAATCACTTACAAGATTCACTTAATGACGCCGATCCATAAAAGTGATAATCTTGTTAGTTGGGGAAGTCCAATATTCATCTTATAAATATCATGTGAGTTTGGCGGACACTTCCTTTAATATCCAAGATATATCACAATCACTCAGATTTGTCTTAGTTTAACAATATTCCCATATTGTTAATCGACAACGGACTAATTTAGAATAATAAAAATATTATTCACGGATTAAACATGCAAATATAGGACACAATTTTTATTAAATATAACCACATACCACGTATCATTATCATTAATAAAATTTGTCTAATAATCCCTCTATCCAAATACTAAATTAGATCAAATGCTGATAATTCTAGTTGACAATCATGCTCAAGATACGTACGATCGTACTATCTGACTATGGCAATAGATTTCATAATCAACTAGCTTTGATCTTCGGAATTTTGAAATACATATTTCAAGAATTAAAGTCAATTAGTTGAAGATTCTATGAAAATCTATAATGAATGTTTGAGTTCACTATAATTTCCACAATCTTATATGTGCACACTATACTCATCAACTATTGAAAACAATCATCTTTCAACCACTTCCAAAAGTGTAAAGCATTCTTATTCTATAATGTATAATGCAACTATGCTTTTAGTTGAGCACAACTATTCACAATGGACACATCAAAATTGAAATCATACCAGACTAGTATAGTGTCATCTCAAATCGGATTTATCATCCGTGTACACAAACAACCCCCATAGCGTTTAAATCCGTAATAATGAATATTCTCTTAATAATGTTGGAAACCTTCATGAAACTCAATTTCATTGTTTATTCTAATTGCACAACAAATTGTTGCATATTATATTTCTTAGAATTTCTATTATCCTGACAAATCATAATCTAAAAGAAGAATTCGTAAATCCAAACATTTCCATTAAAATACCTAATCTATAATTTATCTAATAACTTTTTACTAAATACCAATGTTTTCAAATCATCTTGCATTCATGCATGATACAACTATTCTTCTACACAATATGATGTACATAACCAATCATTTTAGTCTACAACTCAAGATGTTCATTTCATTTCCATCATATCAAGATATGCATCCATTAGACTTTCTAAATGTTATGTCAAATTTTGTTAGATTATATACCGCATAATGTTCATAAGCAATGAACAATATTTTTCAAGTTGTACATTTTAATTTCTGAATCTTTCAGGTGTGAAGGAAACCTGAAACATAATACAACCCACTAGCTTTAGGAATACTCGAGAGTTATCTTTATATACACTAAACACTAAGATAAGTTCCCTAGATGCTTTGCAATAAATCCATTCTGGATTCTTGCCGCTCGTCACACTTCAAAAGATATAATGAAATTACTTTGATTACTCATCGTCCTCAGCAATAGTAATCATGCAAAGAAGATTTTTAAATTCCATTGTCATATACATCATACTGAAACACTAGTTTAAGACAATCATCAATCTTATATAATTATAGCGAATAGAAAGGAATAATTAATCACAATTCAATTGCTTGAGTATGATAAAATTCTATCATAATGCAGCATCAAAAATTGTAGGCAACAATATGTCCTTATGAGTTTGAACCAATAAACCACAACCTACTTGGGTTTTTCCTTCTCTTTAAAGAAACTTTTTACAACTTCATAGTCTAACCGTTTAGTAAAAGATCAATCAAGATTAAAACTGATTATCTTATGTGGATAGCAACTTAACATTCATAGTTTAGTCATTAGTCAAAATCAAAATTCCAACAATCATATAAGTTACACCATGTTACCCGAATTTCCAAATCAAAATGCATCTTTAACATGATCCCTGATCATGTGACTCATATTCCTAATATTGAAATAACATTTATCAATCAAGTATTTGAGGTATTCCTTACGATCTATGAACTAAGAATAATATCATTATGATTGTTAACATTTACATGTAACATATACTTGTAAAGCTCAGTAATTTAATATTCACTAGTGTGTTTAGAAGGTTATAGTATTTTGTATTTTATATCTCTTTCAGATCTAAACTCTCCTACTTGCTTTTTTGTAATTAAAAGAACTCTTCTATAATTTACTTACCTGCAGAGTAGCAATTACACGATACATTGACGTTCCTGAGTTTAGTTGTTAATATCAATTCGTTTCATAAGACTTTTAACAAATTTTTGAATTAACCTTCTAGGTTGGAGTTTTATTGAGTATATACAAGACATACTCAATTTCAAACCTTGACAGATTTTGGAGGTAAAATATTTAAGTTATCAATATCAAATAATTCCAAAGAATTTGATTCAACACTCTAGACATACCATAAATATGTGGTATCTATGAGTAATTTAATTGTGAGACTTTATCACAATCCTTTAAATAACTTAATACTCTTTAGGTTACATACTTATCAATTGTGTCAACCCAAATTGAATATATAGTATTGAAAACCTATTTGCATGCAATAATATATACGGCTTTAACTTGTTTAAGAACTCTATGTAAATATCTTTCAAAAGATATAACATGTTAACCATACATTATTTTGCCTTTGAACAATTCAAGGACTTTTGTTCATGTCATAGCCAGAAGATATAACTTACTTTATGTTATAAGTCTTTCAACATTTAAAGGACTTCATGTTTAATAATTTACATTAAACTTAAACATTTTTAACTAAAGTAATTTTGGAACGTTTACTTTATGTTATAAGTCTTTTAACATTTAACGGACTTAATGTTTATTATTTTACAATAAACATAAACATATTTAACTAAAGTAATTCTGAACGTCAACTCTTGACTTCAGTAGTAATTTCAAGTTAATCAAGATTACTTCATTATTTGGGACATTCCAAGAGCACATAAACCTTTTACTCAAAGTAGTCTTTAAATCAAGATTACTTCATTATTTTAGACATTCCAAAACACATAAACATTTTACTTGAAGTAGTCTTTAATTCATATCTCGACATATTGTTTCTTACCTTACGGTCAAGAGAACCTTTAATCATATTGTTATTGTCATGTGTTGTACCTTGCACACAATAAAGATTTCTCCCACTTGTGCATGGCACAACATCATACACGTGGTCAAACAACACGACATTCGTTTGTTTATATGGACAATATGATAGTGTCACAGATATTAGCGTTACAAGTAGATATTGAACCACTTTGTTTAATAAGAAATAGTGCACGACTATCCTTAAAACCATGAGTGTCTATAGTTGGAAAATTATGCATTATCTCAAGACAAGCGAGAAATAATCTTGGTTACTAACAAGATAATAAACCTTGTAGCTCTCACTGAATTCGACAACATTACATTAATGTCTTGTTCAGAAATAAATCACGATGCTCCCACTGGATTTGACAACATTGCAAGTGTTCCATAACCAGTGAAAACAAATAGTGATCTATTTATTTCCAACTCTATTTGAAATCTAAATTAGTAACATTTACTTGGATTTCAAATGTTCTACTATGCAGATGAGGGACTATCCATCAATGCTATTGATTAACTTGAAAATTGGGCATGCAATTTCCTCCTTAATTTGGATTAAGGCAAATAACTAGATAAATCATGCTAGTTTGCCTTTACCACTTTTACGGTAATATTGGTATTTCCTAATCAAAAACTCATAAAGCATCTTACATTAAGATGTTATCATTTGATAGCTTTAAGAACATGTTCTCTAGTTATCCAAATGTCTTATATGTTTCAAAGTATTCACCACCGAATAAGGATGATGAAATCTATATGAAAATGTAAGTTATGCAATCTAATTAACATTTAAGTTTTCTATGAGTTTGATTACATTAGGACAATTCCTACGTTCCTATTATAACCCCTATTATACTTTTCGGAGACAAAGACAGATATGAGGAAAAACGAGTCTCCATTTCCTTACAAGGAAAGGAGTCTCGGTTTGACTTCTTTGAAAAAGAAACAAACCATTGTTTAGCGAGTTTTAATCGTATCACATCAATACTATTAATAGACTCGTAAAATTCATTTTAGTACTTTTCGATAAACTATTCTTTAAAAAGAAAATTAAATACCCATGCTTATAAAATAAACAATTAATTTTTGATAAAGCTAGGATCCACCTTGACATAACCACCACCGCATCAGTTGATCTGCTAGTGATGATGGTAATTCAAGGGGTAATTAACGTTTAATAATTGCATCCAATGCAACTCCTACATATGATCTAATTTATGTACAAACATGTGAACATTCAAAACGTGAAAATTAGCATGTTTTCTCCATCATAATTCCCACGATTTAAGGACTCACACTATCTTAACTTGATCAAGTCGGTCTAAAATCCAAAATTGTGATGTATAACACTAACGACTCATAATAAGAGTATTAATATCACCATAGGGTTACAAAACCATGAATAAGTCTCACTAATCATGGAAGAGTAAGTGCAAGTGTTTTTTCTATTGGGAGTGGCAAAAAGACTTAGGTTTTAAAGGGTATAAATTTTGACGTGTCAAAACCATGTACAAAGAGCATGCAACATCTTTGTATCATGAATTTTATAAAAACTATAATTTAAAAAACACATTATGAACTATAAATTGCTAGTCTAATCATGGAAAATTTACATAACAGATGTAAGCCGAAATCTACTTTGACTTTTCTCCATTAATAGTCCATAAAAAAATCTATTTCGATAATCATTAGTCATGTTTATATTTGTTTTTTGAAAAACCCTTTGCTTTGATGTACAATACATAACAATTTATCAAAAGCAAACAAATAAACATAAACAACTAAAACATATATCCGATTAACACATTAATCACATACCACATGCATAACCAATTGATGATAACCTAAAATCTATGTGATTTAAATTAAAGACACATAGCATAAAACTGTCAAAACAATTTAAATTTCACTTCAGGTCACGTCAGAGTGTAGCTAGATTCTTCTCGAGCCTTAGCTCAAAACTACAAAGTTGTAGATCTACGAGTCGTGGACCACCCACAAAAATTTCAAATTTTTTCGATATCGGATGAATTTATTATGAATTTTTTACTAACAGGTGTCATAACACTTACGAAAAACGTAAAATTCAACTAATACACATCAAGATCCGATTTTTATCATCAATTATGCATGTTTAACACTTAACAATTATTATACATTCATATATCATATATCACATGTCATCATCCATGGTAAACTTGCAAGATTCACCATGGATCTCATCAATTAACGTTTAATAAAACGAGAAGATTCATATTAACAATTAATACATACCGATTATTAACAATTAAACTACGATATCCATCAAATAAAAAATTGCATACATCTTAGGGTTTTGTCTAATTAAATTTATTAACCCTAATTAGGGTTTATGAACACAAGATCATCATAAAAAATTAAGACAACATCAAAACCTAGCAATTTTTAACGTTCTTGATAACAATTATGTAATTTATAGATCTATATGACCGGCTCTGATACCACTGTTGAAATTAGTAGACATAAAGACCATATTAACTATTAATAAATACGAGTACGCAGCGGAATATAAACACGTATGATCTTCATATAGTCATATAAATTAACATAACAAGAAAGTAAAAGAAAACGTGTACCTTTTAGCAATTCTTCAATCAAGAAACAATAAAGATCAAAGTATGATCTCTCTACGGATTTGTACACAATACGTTCTTAGCAATAGAGTATGCTAGTACTAATAGTATTAAACAATCGCCTTTGGAAAACCTTGAATCAAATCAACACAAGAAACTATGTTTCTTGTTTCCTTGTCGTCGAACAAAGCAAAACCGAACACCCCTATATATGGGTTTCGGTCGATCAAGCACAAAGAGAAGAAAGAGAGATTTGGGTTTTTTTAACTAATGAATCCCAATAACTAGATTATAAGCCTTTTCTCCATACTTGGTTAACAAGCAAAAACCCACCTCCTTTGGGTTGGGTTATTCGGCCGACTAGAGCAAAGGGAAGGGGCATAGCCCACTTTCCTTTTTCCTGATTTTCCTTTAAAGTCCTTATTGTTTAACATTTAATTAATTATATCTCAATATATTTAATTAACTATTACCAACGAATTACGTGTGCATCTCCATAGGCTCAAACCGAGACCGACATAAATTATTTTATATGTACAATCCTTCAATACGACGCAAATTTTAGGCAATAACTTTATTAAAAAAATGATATTCATATTTTTGCATATGATTGTTGTTGTAAAGTTCTAAAAAAACAGATGCTTGTCAAAAAATCCGCTTAAATTATTTTATGTCATATATATCTAACTGAAGTGATTCATTATACATAACCAACTAACGATTTTTTAGGGTTAAAACGTTTTCAGCCATTGTTATCCGTTTTTGTACGTTTTTATATGTTTTTATACGTTTGTGTAAGTTTTCATTCGTTTTTGTACGTTTTATACGCTTTTGAACGTTTTCATACTTTTTTTTGTGTTTTCTTACATTTTATACGATTTTGTAGGTTTTTATACTTTTTCGTACGTTTTCATACATTTTCTTACGCTTTTTATCCGTGTTTGTAAGTTTTGGAATGTTTTTATACGTTTTCATACATTTTATCCGCCTTTATACGTTTTTGTACGCCTAATTACGTTTTTTACGTTTGTATACGTTTCTATCCGGTTTTTGTATGTTTTTTATAACGATTTTTTGTAACAATTTGTATCATATTGTATGTTTTCTTTCGTTTTTGCAAGTTTTCATAAGTTTTCTTGTGCTCTTGTACGTTTTATATGTTTTTTAAGTTTTTGTAAACATTATTATACGTATTTCATCCGTACACAAATGTAGAAAAACTACAATAAAGTATGAAAACGTAAAAAAAATGTACACAAACATATAAAACCGTAGACAAACGTATAAAAATGTACACAAACATAGAAAAACATACAAGAGTATGAAAACGTACAAAAACATACAAAAACATACAAAAACATAAAAAAAGTAAAAAGGTATAATAATGTATAAGAACGTAGAAAAACGGATAAAAACGTAGTAAAATGTACACAAACGCATAAAAACATACAAAAGTATGAAAACGTACAAAACCGTAAATATACGTAAAAACGGATAAAAACGTAAAAAACAGATTAAAACATGTAAAAGCGGATGAAAAAGTAGAAAAACGTATAAAAACCTAACATATAAAAACGTACAAAACGGATGAAACGCATAAAACCTATAAAACGGACGAGAACGTACAAAAGCATACAAGACGTACAAAAACGGATATAATGGGATAAAAACATAAGATAACATAAGAAAACGTATAAAAACGTACAAAAACGGATGAAAACGCATAAACCAAAAAATTTCGTTAGTTGGTTATATATGATTACCCGACCCATCTATTTTGCCACCTCTACTTAACAGTATAAAAACAAAGACTAAATAAAATAAAATAAGAGTAAATTTGTAAATACCATGAGGACTATAATTGAAATAACAAAATGACAAATTAATTTATAATATAAAATTCAAATCAAGTACAAGCTTCTAGAAGAATAAAAAATGAAAGTACAAAAACAGTCTAAAGACCATCCTAACCTTGGTTCACCGGAGATAACGAGGAAAATGCGACGATTGGATGGACCGCGTTCAATGTTGGCTACGATGGGGACGACGTAATTTTTCTGTAACTGGGACTAAACATGAAATTTGCAACAACCATGGGACCAAACGTGTAATTATTTTATTTTATAATATCACTTTATTTTTTTTATAAACCACTTTATTGAGAAAATCAATAGATTTACAATAAATTAGAGGGGAGCCGAGATCCTATCTGTGCCCCCACTCCTTTAACAATAACAATAACAATAACAATAACAATAACAATAAAAAAATAAAATAATAATAATAAGATATTATTATTATTTTTATTATTATTATTATAATTGCTTATTATTATTTTTTTATACATGAAGCTGGATGGGAGTCTAGAACAAGCTGTTGCTCCTCACTCCTTTTTGAATACAAAATCTTACTCTTATGAAAGATACTGCACCATTCTATTGTTATTGTATTAGAATTATTATTACTATTATTTAAATTATTTATTACTAGTATTATTATTATTATTTATTACTATTATATATTATAGTTATTGGTTTTATTATTATTGTTATTGTTATTATTATTATTATTATTATTATTATTATTATTTCTTCTTCTAATATTGTCTTTTTTAACTACCTATTTTCATCTTCTTAATCTAACCACCACCACAGCTCGGACACACACGCGGGCGCGCATGCACACACACAAAAATACTTACAAACACATAAAACACACATAATTCGGCCCCCAGTTCATTTTGTCTTCATAAAAAAACCTCATTCAAAAAAACCCAAAACCTGAAAAATGTATCTCAATATGGTTTGGGTCGTTGGATGAAATTTAGTGTGAACGTGTGTGTAGGCGTACGTATGTTTAGATTAAAAGGATGATAATAAGTAGTTTAAGAAAATAAATATTAAGTGAAGAAATAACAACAATAATAATAATAATAATAATAATAAATAAAAAAGTAGAAAAATTAATAATTTAAAAAAGTAAATAATAATAATAATAATAATAATAAAAAAGAGTATACTATAAAATAATTCCTATACAAACAAAAACACAAAAACACCTCTCGTGTTAGAAGCTCGTTATTCAATCCGATCTTATTAATCTACCTCTAATATTTGAGGATCCTTATACTCTATTGTTCTTCAATCGCCGCTATACTCATGCTCGCAACGACTGTGTTAATTGCTCTTAAATCTTTGATTTATTTGCTAACCCTAACATAGTCGTTCATCATCTATTCTGTCTTAATCTCACCAAAACCTTAATCCTAATCTTACTGAATCAATATGGGTAAACAATTTAAATCTACGGATCACAATGGATGAACTTGGATCTCCCGCAACAATAACACCAAAAAAAATTCCAAAATTTTAAAACCCCTTTCCAAAATGGCATAATGAAAGTTTCCACTTCGTTTTACATGATGAACATGCCTCCGGCTTTAACATCGAAAGGGCTTTGGACCGTTTGCGCTCCCTATGGTCGATTGGTTGATGCGTTCATTTCCAACAAACTCTCTAAAGGAGGTAAACGTTTTGGTTTTATTAGATTTCTTGGTGTTAATGATGTAAATGTATTCGTGAAATCTCTGTCAAATATTTAGATTGGTAGCTATCACATTTTTATTACCCCCACCATCAACCAACGCTTAAAACTTATCACTAATCCTAAACCGCAACCAACAAAACTGTCACAATATCCCAACAACTTATCTAATCAAAATACCTTCCCTATATTGAGCACCAACGTCACCAAAAATGCTACTCCAGAAACCAAATCAGAGCATCAAAAACCTTCCATTAACCCCACTCCTACCAATCTAAAATGCATCATCGCTCTTAATGACCAAGACCTTATAAATGTGGTTAATACAGACTCAATACTTCTTGTGAAACTGAAAGATATAGACTCCATGAGTAACATGTACACCATATGTAGGAATGAAGGTTTTTCAGATTTGAACATCCATCATGTTGGTGGATATTGGATTGGAACCAAGATTTCTTCTCTACTGCTTGCTCTAAATTTCAAGGAAACGAAAGTCTCAAAAGGTTGTACTCGGTGAAAAAAGTACCTTCATCTAACTTCATGATAGACGAACGTATTTTTTGGATTGAAATTAGTGGATTACCTCTTTGTGCATGGGGCTCTAACGCATATAAAAAGATTGCGTAAGAAGATTCGGAACATACCTCATTTGGTGCTTGAGCTACAAGACATGTCTCGTCTTGGATCTTTTCATTATCTTCTTCACCGCTATCACTCCAATAACCTCCAACAAATGCTCTTTGGTTCTTGTCTCTCGGTGGCTTTGTACATTCTCTAATAAGATGATTTGGATCTCCGCATCTAAAGCACTTCCTTTCACTTTTGCCTTTTTTGTCATCTCGGCTACTTTGAATGGTATTTTTGTTGTTCCAAGGTTGTCTCACGAATCTACCTCTTCTCTTAAAGAACTTCTTGAAGTCTCTTACCGCCATGGAGTTCTCTTCGTCATAAGTACTAGAAGTCGAACACTCTTCATCACTACATTCTTTCTTAGCCTTTAAAGCAAGAGATTTTCTTTCAACTTTTGCTTTGACTATTTTGGAATCTTTCTTGATGATCATCTCATGGACTTTGAGGTTTCCAATGAGCTCATCAAGAGATAGTGATGTTAAGTCTTTTGACTCTTCAATCGCATTGAACTTTGCTCTCCATTTAGGATGTAGAGCCCTAAGAAACTTCCTTACGTAGTTCTTACTAGAGTAACCTTCATCAAGAGCTTTAAGACTAGTAATAATAGTATTAAATCTAGCAAAAGCACTATCTATAGATTCGTCTTCGGAAATGACGAATTGTTCATATTGTTGAACCAAAAGGTCGATCTTATTATCTTTGACTTGACTATTACCTTGATGGGTGATTAACAAAGTTTTCCAAATTTCTTTTGCCGTATTACACATGAAAATTCGTTCATATTCTTTTCTAGGCAAAGCATTGTAAATAACCATTTTGGCTTCATTATTTTTCATAAACCTTCTTTTAAGATCATCAGTTTGTTTTTCAAAAGGGACAACCTCATCAAGTTTGGTTTCTGGATTTTGAATAATAGGTTGAAAATCACCATTTGTAATAACATGCCAAAGATCTAGATCTTTTGATTTAACATATGTCTCGAATCTATTTTTCCAATAAATAAAACTATCACTTTCAAAAAGTGGTGGTCTTTGCATAGATTGCCCTTCTAGATATTTGTCGGAATCCATAGATCGATCCAAGCTTTAAAATACAATATATTTTAAAAATCTTGAGTGACCTTGCTCTTGATACCAATTGTAGAAACTAGAAGAAACTAATAGGGGGGTATGAATAGTTTAACTGGTTATTTTATTGTTTTTAAAACTTTGTTAAGAAAATTGTTAGATTCGAGTTGTATGTCAATCAATCACAATTTAAGAATCACAAACTAAAAAATATTCTAATAAATGGAAATAAGTAAATAATAACACTAATGTGATAGAGAAAGAATATGGATCAAAACCAAGACACAAGTTTATTAGTGGTTCGGCAACGAAGCACCTCTTCGTTCCTACTCCACTCCCCGAGTACTCTACTCGAGATTTCACTATGTCAACAAGCTCCCTTTAGGCGGAGAAAACCGTTTACATGTCGCGTTATTCTTTTCCGACACTAAGCTAGATGTCGAGTCCTATTCTTAGTTAGAACCAATCTAAGACTTCACAAAGTCTTTATACACTCACAAGATATATACCCTTGGATTGACACACAATCCAAATCACACCAATACACAATTTACACTATTGGATCTACGCTCAATCTGTAGGATCGATATTCCTTAATGAAACACTGATATACTGTCAACTATGCGGAATCTAGTTGGCAGTACTTAAGAAGAACACACAATGCTTAATCAAACGTTTTGTATTATAACTCTTTGAATCTGCCTAAGATTGCAGATCCCTAATACAATGCTAATAATTCGTGTTTTTTTTATATCTTCTAATACCTTCCTAGAGATCCTTTTATAAACATAAGGATAACTCTAGTAGTTGTACAGTCCTTGTATATCATAAACACTAATCAATACTAATCACTAGAATAACTGTTACAAGATAATTACTAACATAACCGTTTAAATGATAATCCTTTAAGATTCCTTTATCCACGGCAGTACGTTGACTTTTCCATACTAAGTAGGCAGTACTTCGATCTTCAACTTAGCAGTACTTTGACCTTTTGCTTAGCAGCAACGTATCTTTGGTCATTTGACTTGTATTTCCCAACAATCTCCCCTAACTTGTATTCTACTTGCTTTGACTTCAAGTTTCTTGATAGTTGGGCCTTCTTTGTTCAGCATCAGTACTGTCTATGTCCATTTAAGCAAGTACTTGACTTGAATCTTTTAAGCATTTCCTTTGAGCAGTATCTTGTAAAATTCTGTTTAAGTGTATCTTGTCACGTAACCCTTGTTTTGAACTAACACTTTCTCTTAGTCCATAGCATTCAAACAGATTGTTATTTCAGCAACATGGCTTCTCAAGGCAACGTATATGGTTTTATGAGCCTTACCAAGTAGCCCATTTATCTTGGGCTAGTCGTTCTTTGGTACCTAGAAAAGGTATAAACATGGTAACTGAAACCACTTCAACACTCAGGAACATTAATCATAGTGTGTTTGAAATACTTTTATGACTTTTGTAAAGTCATTACAACCATAAATGATTTGATTAGTCTTTACCTGTAGCCGTTGCTCAGATAGTCAAACTCTCAGTAATAAAAACATTGGTGGAGTTGAGGACATATAGTTTTTGAGCAAACTAATTAAAGCTAATCAACGATTTGAGTTCTCTTTACCAAAAAGCTTTGCTTTGGTGATTAGCAAATATTGCAGTGTAATACCATGGTGTATTGTATCCACCATACATTTTTTGGTAAATTGCTCTCAACATCAAAGATTTGAAGATGTCTTTACACAAAAATTGTTTGATTTTGGACTAGTCAATTCTTATATCTGTGAGATTGGTGAAATTGCATTACCATTTGCTGTGTGGTGGTTAACCAACACTCAATCCCTTTTTTCATAAACATTTTATTGTAAAAATATTTATGCTTTACCTTTTTGACACTCAAATCTTCAACAATATTTCAAATACAACCTTTTTAACTAACAGTAATTTCACACAAGGTACTATTTGTTTTAGACTAGCAGTACTTTGACAATGTAATGCTTGTTCACAGTTAAATCTTGTTATCAAAACGAAGATTAATATCAAAAGAAAAATTTTGATAAATCATACCCAGTTGTTTATGGATTGGTTCCATCTTCAGTTGTCCACATAATGAACAGAATGTATCAAAGTAACGGTATCTCACTTTCATCTTCAACTCCATTCCATGATCCAGCATTCCTTTTCATCAACTCTCTAGATAGGGTTATCTTTCTCAGCCAGCATATGAATCGTTAGTGCAATCCTCCCTAACTCTAGTCGTAGGCACTCCCTGAAGATTCATTGGTCTCCACCTTATGATTTCCAATCTTCTTGTTCTTCAGAAGTTCATCATCACTTGTTTCAGGAGATCTCCCAAATAGTTGTAAGATCACCCTAGAAGTATCAAACCTAAACAGTTGGAGGAATGTGTCTCATAATAGCTTTAATCAATCCTGGTATAGGTGTTGTAAAATCTGTCTAATCCAAGATATGGTAGTATCTCCCCCACAAAGTGTCCAAAGCCCTGAAATGATTTCGCTCTGTGAATAATGAGATACTCTTCATCCGGTGAATCAATAAACTGGAGCTCTTAAATCATGGAGATTCCTTTCTAGAGATCTTTATCTTGTGCATCTCTTCAAAATTACAATCCTAGGATTAGTTTTCCTAATCTCATCAACTGTCTCCTTCCTCAACCACTTAGAGCTTTTTCCGATGGCTGTTCTTCAGAAATTAGCTTTCCTTCTTCCTTAGAGTCTTTTTGTTTCTCTTTTTTCACATCTCCTTTCTTTCTCTGAAGCCATTGGAATAAAATTCTTTGAAGGAGTCTTTAATAGATTCCTGAACTTTTTCATATAATGCCTTCAATCTTGTGGATACTTGAGTTTTTGCTTATTCTCGTATCCTTGACATTTTAGAAAATTCATCCATCTCATTTCTTTCTTGAGCAAGAGGGTGTCTTTGCTATGATTTCTTCATTCTTCCAACCTTTTCCTTTCTTCTTCTGCATCCCATTCAGCTTGAATCTTTCTAGCAACCTCCTCATCATTTGTAGTCTCCAAAGCCCTGATTTGTTGAAGAGTTAATTTCTTCTTTTTGGGTTCTTCTACCAAGATCCCTTTGCCTTTATCTTTTGGATTCAGCAGCTTTGATAATGGTTGTTGAGGTTGTCGGTTGGATAGTATGGGACCAGGAATGCTCTAAACTTCTTGGAACGGATTGGGCTTGAAGGGACCTGCTTCATCTTCAAATTTAACATTCTTGGAGTATTAGTACTCTGTCGAGAATAGTACTTTGAAATGTCTCCAAAATCAATTCTTCAGTGTATCCATCTTTACACTAGAAGCCACTTTAGCCTCAACATTGATTTCTTCTAGTTTTCATCACTTCTTTCTTTATAATGCTTCTGTTCATCGATTTTTCTTTCAATGTCTAGGATTAACAGCAGCATCTTTCTAAACAATATTTCACAAGAAACTGGATCTGCTGTTATAATATCTTGAACATAGTGCTCTTTTTTTAGACAAAGTACATCTGGAACATAGTGGCGCTTCAGACAAGTCCTTCTTCCTTATTCCTCCCCAATTTGACTGAAGACATTTTCTTCTTTTGCTTCTTTCTTCGTCTCTTTTGCTTCGCAAGGTGCTGACTTTCCACCCAAAAGGCGTGATGTTTAACCACTGGAGCTACCACCTTTGACAGGTTCTTGAGTCTGGCCTTGAGCTTGCGAATTAGTTTGGCTTGAGAAAGAGTTTGCTTCTTGAGCCTCCTAACTTCCCTGTTTAAAGCATAGAGATCCAAAAGTCCCTCATCTCCTCCAGATGTGTGAGACGCATCTGTGGGAGTATAATCATTGGGAGATTTAGGAATAGCAGCAGGACCCTGAGGCGCAGCAGTACCTTGTACTTCAGCAGTCCTTTGAGAGGTATCAGTACCTTGAACTTCAGCAGTCCTTTGTGAAACACTAGGCTTGAAGCAGCACTCGATGATCTTGGGGTTACCCTTGTGCATCTCGTTGCATCTCCTAGAATTGAGGACTAGTACTATGTGCTTCCTCTGCTGCTAATGCGGTTACAACTCTTAAAAGGTGATTCAAGGAGAATCTTCATGAGACTTAGGGGGACTATGTTCCTCATAAAAGTGAAGATCTTAGAGGGAAGTGTAACTGATGGTATAAAATCCTGAGGTCTGGCTACTCCCTCTAATTGCTTGTTCAAAAACAGTTGAATGACCTAGGGATAATAAGGAAAAGGATCTGTCATTTGAAATGATGTCGCTAGCATTCCATTCAGAATCATAAAAGAAAAATTGAACTTCGATTTGTTTGCTAATCCTTACTAGGGCAGAGGCGATGTTGGTTCCAATAGCTCCCATGTGGTACTCTTAGGATAAGACAGTGAAGTAATACAGAACTAAAGACTTCCTTGTGGGGCTAAATAAAGGGTTTTTAGAGAAGTGAGTTGTGCTAATTACCCTCGTAGCCTATATCCTGAGCACTTCCCAATAACTTGCTTAGGAAAGCATCTACACCGTGTGCTATCATCAAAGAGCTAGGTCAGCTCGAATTGGTTTATTCTGAAAATCAAAATCTTTTTGCCAGCTACCACGGCGCGAATATGTGGTACATCATTGATCACTCTGAGAGATGCGGTAGCCCAAAATTGTTGAAGCCATGGACCGATTAGATCAGGATCAACTAACAACGAGTAGTTAATGGAGCATCCAGTGAGATATCGATTGATTTGATATTAAATCAAGCATGATGCGCCGTCTTTCCACAAAAGCGATCATGTTGTGTTGTTACAGTGCGAATATTTGCACATTTGAAAGAGATTGATGTTGTAGTTTTGGTTGGGTTGGAGGTGTAATTTAAAAATTTGTGAATGAAAGAGATAAAATGAGAGAAAAATGCAATTCAGTTGAGTATTTATAGGTTGCGTTGGATTACTTAAAGTTTACCGTTGTAAATACGGTTTTGCGCATAATAACGTTATGTTTGACCGTTGATTCGAAACGTGTTGACAGTACTTAGTTGTCTAAGCAGTTCTTTCTAAGACGAGCAGTACTTTAAGTTGGCTAAGCAGTACTTTCAACTGAAAAAGATCTCCAACTCAAATTTGTTCAACCACAACCCTGTAATCTTGCAAAATATCTCTTCAAATCATTAACACTTCAAAGTCATATATCTCCCTCAAATGCAGTGATAGAGCTTCCAAAGATCCATTCTAACTAAAACAGTACTTTACATGAACACCAGTACTTTACATGTGATCCTCCCCTCAAAAGTAGCTATGGGTTCATCATCCTAATTGTTACTACCAAAAAGTTAAATCTTGCCAAATCAAAGCCTTTGGTGAGTAAATCTGCTACATTGTCATCAGTATGAACCTTGACCACATTGATGAGCCTTTGCTCATAACAATCTCGAATGAAGTGATGTCGAATCTGAATATGCTTGGTTTTTGAGTGGAAAACAGGATTCTTCACAATGCATATGGTACTCTCATTGTCTATATGGATTTCAGTGTGTTCATCGAACAGTTAAATCCATAAACTAGTAGTTGATTTTGCACTCCAATGTACCTGAGCACAAAACTTTGCAGTGCTACATTTTCTGCTTCTGTAGATAGGAGATAGCCATAATGGTTTGTTTCATGATTGCCAAGATACCAGTATTCTTCCAGATATTGACTTCTCATCTGGAGTTGTTCGTCTTCATGATATGTCCCAGCATAGTCACTGTCTGAAAAAAAGCTTCTAAATGAAAAGGATAGTCCTTAGGATACCATAACCAAGTTTGGTTGATGTTTGAGTGTACCTAAAGATCCTTTTGGACTGCATGCAGGTCGAGAAACCTTTGGAGGGAATTGAAATCTTGCACACAGACAAACAGCAAACATTATGTCTGGTCTTCTTGAAGCAGTTAAGTAATTGAGACACCAAATATAGCCTATAAATTGTAATCAACTTAATCTCCTTCTTCATCTTTTTCCTAGAGATTTATTGAGCTTCAAATTGGGCGTGGATTGCGGGGGGGGGGGGGGGGGTGGTGGCTCCTAATGGTTCTAAAGTAAACATTTGTGAGTATGTCTTTCACTATATTTGTCCTTGACTTAGAAAAATACGCAGCAGAGTTTGCTTTGACTTGATGAAGCCCAAAAAAAGAAAGTGAGTTCACCCATGGAATATCTTGGATTCCTTTTGCATAGATCTTCAAAATCCTTCACATAGAAAGGATTGGTAGATCCAAAGATAATAGCATCTACCATTACCTAACCAACAATGACTATCCTCTTATTTTTCTTAATAAAATAGATTTTTGTCAATAGCCCTATTTTATAGCAGGTTTCAAAAGAAAAAGTGGAAGTTGTCTTTCATACCATGCTCTTGGGGCTTGATGAAGGCATAAGTGCCTTGAAACTTA
Source organism: Tanacetum coccineum (assembly GCA_026074375.1). Taxonomy (NCBI): domain Eukaryota; kingdom Viridiplantae; phylum Streptophyta; class Magnoliopsida; order Asterales; family Asteraceae; genus Tanacetum; species Tanacetum coccineum. Next base: position 29,187 of record BQNB010003613.1, read on the forward strand.
ATCTGTAGTTGTATAGGGACCTTGTTTGGATGAGCAGGATCTTCAAAACCTGGAGGCTGTTTTACATACACCTCTTCTGTGATGTTGCCATATAAAAATGCACTTTTGACATCCATTTGATAGACAGTAAAGCCCATGAAAGATGCAAATGCAAAAAGAGTCTGATTGACTTTCAATTCTGGCAACTGGTTGCAAACACTTCATCATAATCACCACCTCCTCTTGTCTTGTACCTTGTGCAACTAGTCGTGCTTTATTCTTGATATTAGTACCCCGTTCATCTCTCTTATTTTTAAAAACCCATTAGTTCAATCACTCTCTTGCCATTTCTGGTAAGTCACATTAATACCCATACTCTTGTAGATTGAAATTGACAGCAGTTTCTTCTCTGCATCGCTTCAACCAACTTTCATATGCTAAAGCCTTGACGAGGACTTTCTTGGGTTCCTCTTGAGATAAGAAACAAGCAAACAAGCATGTCTGCTGATCTTTGTGGTTAGTTTGTTTTTTGGTTTGTATATAAAGGTCAGCAATGCTTGATGTTGGTTAGAGTACTGTCCCTTTAAGCTTTCTTCTTGTTTGGAACCTCTGCAGTACTTTTGACCAATATCTGACTTTGAGGATGAATCTTATGAATTCTAAGTGTAGGAGTGACGGTGACATCAATGGTAGCGATCCTTGTTGTTGTAGTCAAGCGCTCCACCTTCCTCAGTGTATGTACTTTTTCAGCATCAAGAGTTGTAGAGAAGATGAAAACACCATCTTTCGGAATATCATCATCAGAATCTGTTAGTTGTTTATTGACTGAATACTATTGAGGAGGTGTGTTAGCAGTACTTAGAGTGAAAGAACTGTCAACACACTCTTTTCCCTTTTCAAGTGCAATTCGCTTCTTTTCTTTTTCAAAAGCAGTCCTTTGAGCATCATTATGAAGTTTAGCAAGAGATTCTTGATGCATCAAACTCACAAGTTCATCATGTAGAGCTTGTTCGTCAGAGGACATGGAACCTTGCGTTGTCAGCAGTTACGTTCTCTGAAGGCTTATTCTGAGCTGCATGAATGTTTGGACCATGAACAATGAACTGTTGATCATCTAAATCGTCAACATCATCATGAGTTGATACATTTCCTCTTGAATTAGCATAGTTTTCTTTCCTTACAGGAATGTAATTCATTGAAGGAGTTAGAAGTTCAAGATCAAACATCCAATCAGGACTTTTTCCTTTTTGATTCTCTGATTCTCAAGAAAGTTTACATGTAGACAGTACTTGAACCCTTTCTTGTGGGGACCTGTTATAGACTCTAAAACCTTTGCTGTAGTAGAAAGTAGTTTTATACCAACAGATAGCCTTCTTACTGACATTGCATCAACTATAAATCCCAAATATCTTAGTGGTATTAAGTATAGTCAGAGGACATCCAAAAGGTCTCATGAAACTGATGTTAGGAGATCTTCCCATCAAAATTTCATAAGGAGTCTTCAGTTGAGGTTTAGTTACAAAACTTATTAAGCACATAACAGGCTAGTATGACTGTTCAGCCATAAATGAATAGGTAAGGAGAGTCTGCTAAACATATTTTAGCAGCTTCAAGAGAGTCCTATTCTTTCTTTCAGCAACTTCATTTTGTTGTGGAGTTCTGGCAATACTATATTCCCTCTTAATCCCTTTCATCCTACATAAATGATTCATGTCATTATTTTTAAATTCAGTTCCATTGTCACATCTAATGATTTTAACCTTATGATTTATTTGGTTTTCAATGCCAGTTATAAAAGTTTTAAGGATCCCACTAGTCTCATCATTAGTGGCCAAAAATGTAACACCATCTACCTATCTCTAAGTCTTTAGTGACAACAAGGCATATGTATTGTGATTGATACTCCTTCTAAGTTTGTTGGCTCCAATAAGTCCATATGTAAAATTTGTAAGGGTTGGCTGATAGAGCTCACAAGCTTGGTCTTACAAGAGGCTTTGTGTTGCTTTCTCGTCTGACAAGCAACCACAAGTATGGTCATTTTTCAAATGATTTGAAGCAAACCTCTCGACAAGGTTTACGCTCACAAGTTTGTTTCATATTTTTAATGTTTATTATGACTAGCCTCCTATGCATATATTAGACTCACTATATATATAAGCTTTTGCAAATAAACAAGTCAAACCTCCTGAAGGAACAACATTCTTTAGATCAAAACTATACATGTTGTCATGTCTGGAAACTTAAGCAAGACTTGACTTTTATCAAGTATTTGATGATCCTTTTTTAACAGATCTTACTTAGCTTGTTAAAGCTTAGTTGTATTGGGTAGATCCAAGACAACTATAGTAGAAACTAAGATTGAGAATATCACAAACTATGCCGAATCTAGTTTGTAATATAGATAGATGACAAGAAACAGTAAAACAAGATCTTGCTAAAACTTTCACTATATTGACCAACTATTTAGGTAGACACAAATAGCTTATGATACTAATATGATGTATGCAAACTATGAAAAACTAATATGAAAACTAATTTCTAGATCTATGCCTTAAGGTTCCTTTTATACACCAAGGAAACCCTAATAGGCTTACAAAATGCGTCAAGTGATCAATGCATATCTATTCCTAATATATCTCATGCATATGACTTTAGTAGTACCAACTATATAACTAATAGTACTAACTATTATAACTAACAGTACTAATAAAATAACAGTACTAACACTTTGTACTGACAGTACTAACTATAATACTAGCAGTACTAACTAAGCTTGTCAGTACTAACTCTTCCCTTGGCAGTACTAAGTGAGATAAGTTTAATTCCAAAAATCCTCCCTTAACTTTTATGATTGCCATCCAATATCTACAAGTTTCTCTGGATTAAACTTGAGTGATTCTCCAAACACTTTACTTTCTTTATCTTTAGCCCATCATGGAATATCTTCCTAAGGAAGTCTCAGGTCATCTCATTATTTTTATTCACCTAACCGCTTTGCTGCCAACATCTGTGTAAGAACACCTCTTGAAAAAGGATACTCCTTCTCTACTAGCATGTAGATGTCAATTCCATCCTTTGTAGATACATGATGCACTTCACATGTATCATACAGTCTCTATGTTATATCATGAACATGTTTCTGAGACTTCCATAACTCATCATCAACATCAGGTTCAAACAACCTCTTCAACTCTACCTAGAGCTCAATTTCTTTATCTTCTGTAGGATCTGTTGAGTTGAACCTTTCTTGAACCAGGCTTTATAGTTTTACTAAATCATCTCTGTCAAAATACTTTAGCATATCTTCAAAAATCTGATATACCTCTGTATGATTATCTACCCTAGTGATTTGATATTTGGTTTGCAGAGCTTTAACATTCATCCCTTCTTCTAGAACTATAATCATCAATTGCTGTAGTTCTTCTTGTGATAGTTCATTATCTTCTTTGTCGTTTGATTCTTCAGCTGGTTCTGAGTTTTCACTAGTCTTTTGCCTCTTAGAACTCCCTTGATCAAGTTCTTCTTCTGCATCTCTCTTTGAACTTCTAGTTGCTAACTCAGGAACTTCTCTTCTAATTTCAGTCTCCATGGGTGCAAAAGCGCCTACTCTCCTCATTGTTACTTCAAACAAATTCTTGAGCTCATCAAAGGGAAGTTTTTACTTGTTGCAGAGTGTGACTTCCCATATGCTTGATATAGTTAAACATATAAGTTCTATGTTGAGCTTGTGTGAGTGGCTTGTTCCTCCTTTCATCAGCTCTTTGTTGGGTAAAATATCTTTTTCTCTGGTTGATAAGTTCTGTAAGCAGTCTTTCTTTTTTAGCTTCAGAGTATTTTTCTCTTTCTTTTGCTTGTATCCTTTGTACTAGCTCTTCATCAGCTTTAATTGTAGCTTTTATGTCTTCCCATTATTCAATATTGAAGAGCTGCTTCTTTATGCACACTGGCAATTCTCTTCCTGATCTTTTTCATCAAGTTGTTCTTGCAATATTATAGTGTTTATAACAGCTCTTTCCTGTCTTTGCTGCAGCTTTGGCTTAGTTTGCTCTAGCTCCAATTTATCCATTTTAGCCTTACCTTTGTCTTTGGCTGCACCCCTCCTAATATATACTAGTGTCTTAGTAGTACTAATGTCTTCAGCAGTAGAAACTCTTGGAGGACTCGCAATACTAATAAAATCACCAGCAGTAGTAACATCTTCACTCTGCAAGAACTTTAGCTGCACTAAGAACTCCCAACTGATCTTCAGGTTGATCTTCTCCTTGTGTAGGAGTAACCAAAGTAACTCATGCATCTTTATCAATTTCTTCTATCATCCTCCCCTGTTTGGAATAATCCTCTAAAGCCTCTTCATCATCTGAAACAACAATTTTGGCTCTCCTTCTGGAATGGCTTGTCTTGATAATCTTCTCTAACTTTTTCACCTTTATGATAAGCTTGGTATAAGCAGCATCATATACTTGCTTAGTTTGCTTCAAATCTGCCTCCAAGCTTTCCACTTTCTTGGATAAAGTTGTACATAAAACCATCAATTCTTGTAGTGTCAAACTGCCCTCATCACTTCCAAGTGTGTTAACTCTTGGGAGAGATGAATCATAGGACGGTGTAGGCACCCTCTCAGACCTAGTCTGAGCAATGGAACCCCCTATGGATTTTTGGCACCTAGGACTACCACCTACACCAATTCCCTGAGGAAGAGGCACATTAGGTATTGCCGTGAATTGGGTCATATTAATGTTACCACTGGCCTGCTCTGCATCTAAGCTAGCAGCTGTAGTGATATCCCTTTCCACTCTATCATCCCACTCCTCATAGACAGCCTCATCTGGTACATTGGGTATAGGCTCACTAGTCTGAGGCAACTCAGTGACCTGGGTTAAGGCTTGCCTAGGTGTTTGAGTCTTTTGGTGTGATGATGATACAACACTAAGGATTGGTTCTTCATTAGTAGGTTGAGCAGTAGAAGATGGTGGTTGGGTTCAGAGGGATGTCTTGAACCTTCACCTTCTGCTGTTTGAATTGCTAGCATACTTGGAAACAAAGGTGTGTGTTCCCCAAAAAAACCTCTTTTTATATTGCTAAAAAGTTTTGGAGTTAGGAGCAATATATTTTCTGTTGTGAGGATTAAGAAATATTTTGTTCTTGTCCAAAAATATTTGAATAAATCTTGGATACATTAAAAATTTATATTTACTATCCAAGTTTTTCACCATACCATCAAAAATCAATTTAGAAAAGTTAAAAGTTCTGTTTGTGGCCAAGCAAATAATAGCAGTTGCTATATTGCTACTAAATTGTTCCCAAGAATTTTCTTAGGGCTAAAACAGTGTAGAATGGTATGGATAAAAAATCTCCACTGAGGGGAAAAGTTGCATTTTTGAAAAGTCAGTTTATCATCAGTTAAAACATATCCCATCAGTGAGAGTTGATCAAAAAATTTAGTAGTTGGCAAAACACTAATACCATCTACATCTGCTAATTGGAGATGTCTTCTAACAGATGCTTCAGTAATAGTGAATTCTTTGCCATCAACTGTGGCAGTAATTTCTTGTTCTCCATTATCAACTATTCTGACAGTAGCAGTCTGCCAAAACTTTTCGATTAGAGAAACATAGATAGTAGGATTCTTAGTAAGAGCATACCTTATATGACTACCATTGAGAAAATCTACTATCTCTTGGAATTCTTCACTCTCAGTTGGTTTCTTTAGATAAGCAACCATGTTGTGTTTGTCGCAGAATTCCAAATTCGCCATTAGTGATTGAGTTATGATAAAGGTTCTAGGTAAATGTTCGTTAATGGGAGTATGAGAGTTTGGCAAAGTTAATTGAGATTTTATAGACAGCGCTTAAGGGTTTTGATTGGACCGACTGAATAAAATGGATTCTTTATCTTGAAGAAAGCTTATAAGTGAAAGAAAGATCAAGAATTATCCAAATTATAGACCCCTATAATTGAAATATTTGGCAGAAATATCTCAACAGCTATATTTAATTGCCAAAAATCTGTTATGCCCCAAACAGTACTAACGGTAGCCCAGCAGTACCAAGTTTAGCCTAACAGTACTAAGTAATGCCCAGCAGTATTAAGTTTAGAATAACAGTACTAAATAATTCCCAGTAGTACTAAGTTTAGCCTAGCAGTATTAACTTTTGAGGTACCAGTTTTAACCTCAATTCCGTTCCAAAAGGCATTTCCATCATCAATGTTGATTCTCACAAGCTCTCTTTCTGTTTTTGAGCTCACTGTATCTCTCAATTCTTTTGCTCACTGAAATACTCTGTCTGTTTTTGCTTTACACATCTCTTTATTCTTTTGAGCTCACACTTTCTCTCTGTCTGTTTTTGCTTTCTCTCAATTCTTTTAAGCTCACTTTTTCTCTCTGTCTGTTTTTATTTTCTCTCAATGCTCACAGTATTAATTATAACAACAGTAGAAAGTATACTTACCAGTAGTAAGGTAGGCTAACAGTACTAACTTGAAATTATTAGCAGCTGTGCCATTCCAGTTCAAGCATTATTTCTGCTTCATATTAACCTCCTCTCAATCAATGCTTCAGAGGTTAAGCATTCCAATACTTGCAATCAGATATTAAAATCTTCTAACATCAAAAGCTTTTGTGAGTAAATCAGCAACATTGTGATCAGTGTGAATCTTAATCATTTGAATAAGCTTCTTCTCATTTGAATCCCTGATGAAGTGATGTCTAATCTCAATGTGCTTAGTCTTTGAGTGAAACATTGGATTCTTAACTATGCATATGGTGCTTTCATTGTAATGAAAATCTTGGTATTCATGAAGTTGTATCCATAATCCAGCATTTAATTTTGAATCCAGATTACTTGTCCACAGCAACTAGCAGCAGCCACATATTCTGCTTTAGTAGTTGAGTTGGCAATTATGGTTTGCTTCTTGCATTGCCATGAAATCAATCTTCTTCCAAAAAATTGACAACCTCCTGTTGTGGATTTCATGTCTAAACTTTCACCAGCATAGTCACTATCAGTATATGCTTCCAAGTCAAACGGTGAGTCCTTAGGATACCAAAGGTCCAATTTAGGTTGACCTTTCAAGTATCTAAAGATTCTTTTCACAACATGAAGATGTGAAATCTTGCACAAGCACATACAACAAACATTATATCAGGCCTAGAAGTTGTTAGATACATCAATGATCCAATCATTGATCTATATAAGTGAACATCAACATCTTCAGCTTCTGCATCCTTGAGCAATGGCTTTGAAGTCTCCATGAGTGTACTTGCTGTCTTCACAGTTTAAAAACCAAACTTCTTCAAGATTTCATCCACATACTTGTCCTGACTGATGAAAATCCTATCATCTTTTTGTGTCACTTGAAGTCCTAAGAAGAAAGTGAGTTCACCCATAGAACTCATCTGAAATTTCTTGTGCATCAACTTCTCAAAATCGGTGCATAACTCCTTCTTAGTAGATCCAAAAATGATATCATCAACATATACTTAAACTAGTAGAATATCACTTTTGATTCTTTTAATAAACAAAGTCTTATCAATCTGAACTCTCTGAAATCCATTGTCTAATAAATAAGTAGATAGAGTCTCATACCATGCTCTAGGAGCTTGATGTAGACCATATAATGCCTTTTCTACCTTGTAAATTTTGTTAGGGAACTCCGGATCTTCAAATCCTGGAGGTTGACAAACATAAACTTCTTCTTTAATTTTGCCATACAAAAATGCACTCTTCACATCCATCTGGTACACAACAAAATCTTTAAATGAGGCATAGGCTAAGAACAGCGTAATTGCTTTAATCCTAGCAACTGGAGCAAAAACCTCATCATAATCTATTCCTTTTTCTTGAGTGTAACCCTGTGCAACCAGTTTTGCCTTGTTTCTAATCACAATACCTCTCTCATCTTTCTTGTTTCTGTATACCCATTTTGTTCCAATGGCCCGCCATTAGTGATTGAGTTATGATAAGGGTTCTGGGTTTATGTTCGTTAATGAGAGTAGGTAAGTTTGACAAAGTTAATTGAGATTTTATAGAAAGCGCTTAAGGGTTTTGATTGGACCGACCGAATAAAATGGATTCTTTATCTTGAAGAAAGCTTATAAATGAAAGAAAGATCAAGAATTATCCAAAAATCTGTTATACCCCAAACAATATTAACGGTAGCCCATCAATACTAATTTTAGTCTAACCGTACTAAGTAATGCTCATCCGTACTAACTTTGGACTAACAGTACTAAGTAGTTCCCAGCAGTACTCAGAAATGCCTAGCAGTATTAACTTTTGAGGTACTAGTTTTAACCTCAATTCCATTCCAAAAGGCATTTCCATCATCAATGTTAATTCTTACAAGCTCTCTTTCTGTTTTTAAGCTCACTATATCTCTCAATTCTTTTGCTCACTGAATCACTCTTTTTGTTTTTTATTTCTCTCAATTTTTTTAAGCTCACTTTTTCTTTCTATCTGTTTTTATTTTCTCTCAAATCTTACAATATTTTATTATAAAGAATATAATTATTCATTACCATTACTAGCTTGGAATTTATCACATCTGTTGTTCCATCTCATATCAAGCATAATCCACTGCATCTTGACACTTATTAACCTCCCCGCAATCAATGCTTTAGGGGTTACGCATTCTAATACTGGCAGTTAGATATTGAAATCTGCCAACATCAAATGCTTTTTTGAGTAGGTCTGCAACTATAGTTTGCTTTTTACATTGCCATGAAATCAACCTTTTGCTAGTAATTGACAACTCCTGTTGGAGGATTTCCGTCTGACTTGGCTCCACTCATAATCACTAATCTAAAAAGCTTCAAGTCAAATGGTGAATCCACTAGGATCCCAATGTGCCCCAATTTGGTGACTTTCAAGTATCTAAAGATCTCCTTCACACATGAATGATGTGAGATTTAGGAGTAACTGAAGCTTGTTACAGCACCAAAACAAAAACATTATATCAGGCCTAGAATGCTGTTCAAGTACATCAATGATCCAATCATTGATCTATATAAGTGAACATCTACATCCTTAGCTTCTTCATCCTTGAGAAATGCCTTGTTAGTCTCTATTGGAGTGCTTGCTGTCTTTACTGAAGAGAAATCAAATTTCTTCAATATATCAGCCACATAGTTGTCTTGGCTGATGAAGATTCCATCATCTCCCTACATGACCTGCAACCCTAAGAAGAAAGTAAGCTCCCCCATAGAACTTATCTGGAACTTCTTGTGCATCAAACTTTCAAACTCTATGCATAAAGACTTCTTAGTAGGCCTAAAGATGATGTCATCTACATACACCTGTACTAACAGGATATCACCTTTGTCCTTCTTGATAAGCAAAGTCTTGTCTATATTCCCTCTTCTAAATCCATTTTCTAATAAATAGGTAGATAAGGTCTCATACCAGGCTCTAGGAGCTTGAATGGAGACGATGTTCGCCCTTAAATTATATTAATCAACAAGAATTGTTATCGGTCAAATTAATGTCATAGGTCTTGTTAGTAATAGGCTTGGTCGGGTTCACGGCTAGGTTGTAATCTAATGTTTCCATGTTAAGGGTGAAAGCCAGTTTAGCCAAGCCCGACCGTAAGAAAGCCATGAGCCAATAGAAGGATAGGTTATAAATATCCCTTACCACACTTGGTGTAAGGGTCAGGTCGGGGGATGTGGATTTGTTGGATGGACTTCTGAATTCCCATTGTATTTGGTGATTTTGATGCATTTTATTTGTTCTTCTGGTTGGAGTTGTCTCGTTGTGCGTACTAGGTGTTAAGTCTTTGTATAAGTTTTGTTTTTGCCTGTAGCATGCTGTTCCGGCACGCCGGTTTAATAGTTCGTTGTACGGTGATATCGTGTGTTGGTACGTAGTTTCTCTCGTCTTCTTTCTTGCGTATTGGTCGTTTATCTCGTTGATGTTCGGTTGTTTTTTAGTTGTTGTGTTTTTTACGTTTTCTCTGAATTTTGTTTTGTGTCTGAGCCCAGTACATTTGTGCGTTATTTCTGTTTTCTTTGTAATGTACGGTTGGTTGCATTTTCCCTCACCTTGTAACTTTCCCATTTTTCTTATCTTAACGTTCTTTCTTGTTTCTCTCTTACTTTCTCTCTTTAAGTTTTCTTCTCCAATTTCTGCATCTTGTATAGGATTATAGTTGTGTAATGGATTAAACTAGTGGGATAACATGTGGTACTAGAGCTAAAGGGGTGTTTAGTGATTGAAATTCGTGGGTTTATTGGTTTGTTTTTCTTTGGTTCGAAAAAAGCAAGAAAACATCAAAGTTTGATCTTTGTTTCGTGGTTAAATGTGTTAAAGACTTGTACTTTTAGGCTTAGATCACTTCCTTGCATCATTACTAAGTGGTTTTAACATCATTTCGTAGCTTACAAGAAAGTTTGAAGATTTTTTCTTGGCTGCGTTTTGCCTATCTAAAGGGGTGTTCGTCGTTGCGTTTTGACAAAAGTCATTGTGTTTTGATTAGCATCGTTGCGTTTTGACTAGTATCATTGCGTTTTGACAAGATTCGCTGTGTTTTGACAAAAATCATTGCGTTTTGATTAGCATCGTTGCGTTTTGACTAGTATCATTGCGTTTTGACAAGATTCGCTGCGTTTTGACAGAAGTCATTGCGTTTTGATTAGCATCGTTGCGTTTTGACTAGTATCATTGCGTTTTGATAAGATTCGCTGCGTTTTGACAAAAGTCATTGCGTTTTGATTAGCTTCGTTGCGTTTTGACTAGTATCATTGCGTTTTGGGTTTCGAGTGACGGTAAACGACGGGACTTGATAATTATATCATCGTGTTCGTGTCGTCGTTTCGATCAACGTGGTATATTCGGCTTTCACCGACGATAACCGATCGAGTTCGAATGATCAAATTTACATTCGTTATTTTTTTATATAAGTTTCAAATGTAGAAGAAGCAAAACAGGAGGGAAACACGTTTTCTATTTTTTATAATTCCAATTTTACACTTTTGGCCATTCATCTTCTAAACAATTTTCATTTTTAACACTTAGATTTAAACTAGTTTACTATTAACCCTTTGTTTTTTTAAGTAAGATTAAATAGAACCTTTTAATTTCATACTTTTTCATTTTTTTTCTCACTTTTTAACTTTTAATTTTTGTTATTTTTTTAGTTTTACATTTTAGTTTTTCAAAATTTTCAATTTTAGCCCTTTCGTTGTAAGAAATTTCACCGCTCATCGTTTTAGCTCAACAATCGTTTACAAAAGTTCAAGTTCTTCATCAACAACAACGATTTCACCAACAATAATTTTTGTTTTACGGTTTCTTCTTGATTTTGTAAAATCCCGCGAAAGATACGATTCATTTCTCGGTTTTAATCAAAGATTTGTAAAATCCCGTGAACATTAATTGATTTCAATCCACAACAACAATCACTTTACCTACTTAAGATCCGATATCCATTCACAACATCACAATGTCAAATACCAATACCAATTTGCAAACTCAAACATCAAGTGTTCTTCAGAATGACACAGTTTCTTCGTGTTCAATTTCTAACATTCAAGAGAAGACACAACTTTCAAGAAGTAGATGCATGCACAGTCTTAAAGAAATCAAGTCTCTATTTAAGTTTCTCTCAGAAACTTTACAAGACTATGGCACGATGCCTATCTTCAAGAGAACGTTCTCTCAAGACTTGGATTTACTAGAACAACATCTTACTAAAGATATACTTTCTAGGACTGATTGCACAACTACTTTGACTAATCTCAGAACAAAGTTTGAAAATGCTTTCAATTCAGAATTCGAAGAGCGTATGAGGAAATATACAAGATTTCACAATTTTCAATTTTAGCCCTTTCGTTGTAAGAAATTTCCCCGTTCATCGTTTTAGCTCAATAATCATTACAAAAGTTCAAGTTCTTCAACTACAACAACGATTTCGACAACAATTCTATTTTCACGGTTTTTCTTGATTTAGTAAAATCCCGCAAAATACTCTTGTATTTTTTCGGTTTAGTCAAGACTTGTAAAATCATCAGTGTGATGTTACAAATCATCAAGTGAATGTTCAGTTCTTACTCTAATTACAACCAGAATGGAAAAGGTTTGTGACACTTGTTAAGCAGAGTCAAGAGCTAAAGACTGTCTCCTATCACAAACTCTATGACATTATGAAGCAACACCAGAATGAAGTCAATGAGATAAGAGCTGAAAGACTAGCACGTACTGCTAATCTACTTGCACTTGTTGCTCAACAACAACCAGTTTACCATCCTCAAACCCATCCTACTCACTACACTCATAATTCCTCAACTAAATCACAACAAGTTGCTACCAGAAACAAAGGGAAAGCAATTGTCAACTCTTTTACACTCACTTATGATCAAGAACCTACTATGGTTACTGAAGATGATAAAATGACAAACGATAAGGAGATTGATAAACTCATGGCTTTATTTTCTTTATCATTCAAGAAAATCTACAAACCTACCAACAACAACCTCATAACTTCATCAAACACCAGTAGAGAAAATCAGGATAATACTCTAAGGATTAACAGAGGCACTGGGTATGATAATCAGAGGGTAGTTAATGTTGCTGGGGCTAGGGAGAATATAACACCCTGTGTTTTCAAGTCATTGACGACGTCGATAAATGTACTATTTATTTTTAGTGTTGTACGCGTTTGCTTGTAATTTCATGAATTAAGTTTAAATCGCGTAAACTAAAAATTAGCGTTCAATGTAATAACTGGTACAAACAATTAAATAATAACAACAACAAGGGTTATATAATTAATTTGATAATAAATTATTAACTTTGTTGCTTTTATTTTTATCCGATTACTAAAGAGTTATACGTTTTTACGCGATAAATTATGTCGGTTTAGTCCAACTCCCGGAACCACGAAAACTTTTCTACGCTTCAACAAATACCCACTTTTATACCCAATACATAAAGTTTACTCAAATATATCATATATATCTCTTATATGCCGAAAATCTAGCAATGTACACAAAGATATACCAAAAACTCTTCCATTTGGTCAACTATACACCTTACTTCATTAATGCAACACCATCCCTACCATACTTTGACTAATGACCATACCCATGGCCATACCTAAGACCAAGACCCATTACTTGCACCTTACTTTGACTCCTAGACCATGTCTTGCACCATACTTACATCAACACTAAAATAAGTTCATATGGAAAGAAATACACTTGTACACACTTGGTTATGTGTAAAAATGATTATTTACAAAACTAGTAAATTAGAGATTTCTTAAGTAAAGCTATGATCTTAAGTATTATCATAAATTAGTTAACCTTGGTAACTTGGACACTTAAGGACTATTATGGACAAAGGACACATCATATATGTATGATTTATAAAGTATATGATATATGAGACTTGTGGTAAAATACAAAAATAATAAAGTATAAAGAAAAGATCATAAATGGACTTAATAAACAAGCATGAACATTCTGTCCCAAATTCGGATTTTTACATATTTATTTTATATTTTTATAAAATAATACATTTCACGACGATTCCGAAAAAGTAAGAAACTTGTTAAACGGATTAATAACGAAAAAGTTACGTTAAAAACGAGTTATACGTTAATAAACGATGTCGTAAGTAAATTTTTATAAAAACATTTTTATAAAAATTACAAACAGCAAGGATTAATATTTTTAACAAATAATACATATTTTTAGGATTCCAAAATGATAAGAATCGTAATTTTTCAATTAATAACGAACGAGTTATGAATTTCGGAAGTTTACGACAAATAATACTTTTATAAAACTATTTTTATAAAAGTTACTATTCATGACAGAAAGTTATATTTTTGTAAACCTCATAAAAATATAGAACTTTCAAATACGAGAACGTCCTCGAAAGAATCGTTAAAAACGGGAGGGGGGGGGGCTTTAACGAAAAATACGACATTTACGGGTTTTACGACGACAAATACGAATTATACGAAACTCACGTCTGTCATGAACAGTAAAAGTTACTGTTCATCAGTTGAGAAAATTTATGAAAATGTCAAATATCGATAACCCGTCTTAATACGAAAAGATGGACATAAGAAACGCGAGAATCGGGCTAAAACGCGAAAGTTTCGCCAGTTTTAATAAACGGTATTTATAAACGTTTTAACTTATTAAACACAATTTTTCCAAAACCATTAGTTGGTGATTGAGCTATATAGAATATTATGTGGTTATCAAAGTACTATATTACTAGGGAGTTTCATAATGAGGCCTCTTCGGATGGCGTTTTGACGAGTTGTTGGATTTACGATTTAAAGTGTCCTAACTCCTCGAACGTCATGTCATGACCTCTTTAATTATGATAGCCCGAACGATAGTACGATGTAACAACTATAGGATTATATCAATATTGTTAGACTAAAGTAATCCGTACTTACACGACCTTAATTTAATTAGGTTGCATTTGATCTTTTCGCGTGCGCATTATTTGTGATACTCTTTGCATTACTACTCAAGTGAGTTCATAGCCCCACATTTTAACATGCTTTTGTTTTTTTTACAAGTTTTTGGGCGTGAAAAAACATGCATGCTTTACAATTGGACACAAGTGGTTAGGTTTCATGTAAGATTACGTGTTGCCTAAGTAGCGATACCCATATATGAGCCATTATCATGACTGTTGTTGTGAGCGCGAATGTTATGAATAGATCTATTGGGTTTGACATCCCTGTTCGGGTGATTAGCTATCACTGGACAAACGAACGTATACCATGTCGAATTATGGATGTTGGGTTAGAACATCATCACGGAAATGTGGCCTGTAATTGGGTTATTCATACACGTCAAGCTTCAGTGTCATGAGCTTAGAGCAACGTAATTACATTTATATGATATCTGCATCTGTTGCATTATCATACACTTGAGAGATCTTGTGGTCCTACAATATATGATTACAAAAACCTTGAATTCACAACATATGTTGTCTGTTTTAAAAGCAATGTTTTTCAGGGATCTATATGCACAAGGTTCGATGGATTCATTGGTGGTTGTGATTTGGATGTCTAGCTTGAAAGGATTTTGTCGCATTTCATTTTGTTAACTGTTATGGGCGGAAAATCTTTGTATTTGATTAAGTGAACAAGTTAAGCTACGGGCTTATGTAACAATGACTTTGTTAAATCCAATGTATCGTTTTAGCGACTTTTTTTTGGGTGGGGGGGGGGGGGGGTCGGGTTTTGTTCTATATATATCTTGTGTTATTGATCTATGAAGTAACACGCCCCGGACCCTTATTCCGCTGCGACCCAATTTGGGGGTGTTACAGATTGGTATCAAGAGCCAAGGTTATAGAGAACCAGGTCAAATGTTTTGCTGGACTATAACCGTTTTCAAGAGTTGTTTTTATAACAAAGGGATTTACACGGGACATACATATGTGCATACATTCATGCATACACTACTTGTTGCATTAGTTGGTTGGACTAGATGCATTCATATTATATAATGTTATAAAAACTGATAAATGTATATTTCGAATAAGAGTCTTATATGGAATACTAATATAAGCTATCTTTGGATTTTCAGATTTAGTCATGTCAGATTCTGAGGAATCGGGGATTACATATACGGCAGTATCCAGTCCATATGAGGACCTATCCGATATAGGTTCACCACGAGCCGATGATCATGAGTTACTCGAGCCACCTTACATGCTAGAGGACCCCCCCCCCCCTGTTAGCAGAGGCCGCTTTTCAGGCACCACCCTCTCCCGATTATGTGCCTGGCCCAGAGGAGCCTGAGCAGGCACCACCCTCACCTGACTATGTTCCAGGTCCAGAGCTTGCTGATGACGAGATCGTTGCGGGGGACCAGCCATATGCTGAGGACGCCTCACCTATGGCACACTCACCTGATGATGTTCCGGAGTCTGATCCTGCAGCGACCGGAGGAGGATGACGATGAGGACCCTGAGGAGGATCCTATTGACTATTCTGCTGACGGAGGAGATGACGGAGATGATGAGATGGACATTGAGGAGGATGAGGATGCTGATATGGACATCGATGAGGAGGATGAGGATGATGAGATGGAGGACGAGGAGGCGGAGGAGGAGCACTCAGCTCCTGCCTACCCAGTAGTGGTTGCTTTACATCCCAAAAAAACAAGAGCTACTGTCCCGTCTGCAGAGGAGACCGAGCCATTTGAGACTGATGAGTCTGCGGCCACACCACCACCTCACCCTGCATACCGTATGACGGCTAGGATTTCTATTCCAGAGCCATTACCTGTACCAGCATGGTCCGACTCTGAGGTTGCCAGATTACTTGCTATATCTTCCCCACCAGCATCACCACTATCTCCATGGTCTTCATCACCACCACAGATTCCTTTACCAGTATCACCACCACCACCTGTATTGACAGCTACACTCCTAGTCCTATTCGATCATTGGGCTATCGAGCTGCTACGATTCGGATGAGAGCTGAGGCTGCAGCTACTTCCGATTCACCACCATTACCACCACCCTTCATACTCTCCCCCACTAGACCGGATGCACCACCACCATTGCCTACATCAGTTCCTACTTCATTCCCACCACTATCATTACCCACTGACAGTCATAGAGAGGGCAGACCCGAGGTTAACCTACCACCTCGGATGGGATTAGGTCTTGCACTAGGTCCCGGGTATGAGGTCGGAGAGAGCCCGCCGTGATGTGATAGATCCAGTCGGGGTTTTCAGGGCAGATTACGGATTTAATTGCCACTATGGGATAGGCTGGTTTGACGTTGTCCTGAGAGGTACGTTGGATATGGGATTACAGATTCATGGGATGAGATCGTTGAGACTTTACAGGGAGCTCCGGTTAGCACCGATACAGAGTTGGGTGCACACATGAGGGAGTTTGAGTCGTTGGTTAGACGAGATACAGATGAGATTTACACGAGGTTGGATGATGAGCAGGGGCAGAGACAGTTATTGGCCGGCCGGGTCAATATGTTGTTTCGGGATAGACGTACTCATGCGCATACACGTCAGCTCATGGAGACCGAGGCTGGCATGTCCAGAGAGGCTTGGAGACGAGCCATGGATTCGAGCGATCTTGCTCATGGAGGGGTTATATCTCTACGGACCACAGTCTATGCACAGATGGAGGAGATCACAGAGTTACAGTCAGCCGATCGTAGGAGGCAGAGAGCGATGTCAGAGTTGTTAGAGACAGACCGCAGGAGGCGGGAGGAGATGAGAGAGCTGAGAGCTGCGGATCGCACTCGACAGCAGCAGATTGTTCAGACCTTGACTGCGGTACAGACACTACAGAGGGAGATGGTTCCACTACAGGGACTGGTCGCCACACTGCAGGGGCAGATGTGACCGACTTACTGGGCAGGTGATGACATTGCAGGGACGGATACTTTACCTTTCAGGGACAGCAGTGACCCGCGGAGGTCAATGCACTGACGAGCTGCCAGAGGAGGCTGTAGCAGTTCTTTAGATTTAGACTCTGTATGCGCTAGTTGGATTGTATATAGCCTACTAAGTTATTACGGGTTTAAGCCGGGAGTATGGCTTAGGTATTATGCTTACTTTGTAACCTAAAACATTATGATTTCACGTTTTATCGAAACCAATCATGTAGTTTTCCTGTTATATATGAAATGGTTGTTTTATGTCTGTTTAATCGAATTTGTGATGAATGAATGTCGATTTGGTATTTCCTGTTAATTACAATTCAATTGTACATTTCACTGTGTGATGTGATCTCACTTTAATTTTCATGGATATGTCATGTCGTGGTTATGATTTTATGAAATCTAACAAATATTGTATTTTCTTATGATTGAAGAAAATGGCACCAAAAAGAGCCACGAGGGCAACACGGGCAACAACAACACCAGCCCCAACAGCAACCACAACCACTAATGTCACTAATGCCCAACTCCAAACTATGATCAATCAAGGAGTCAGTGCCGCCTTGGCCGCACGTGACGCAACCAGGGACTGGTGCATGTAGCCATTCTTCGGGAAACGGGGGTGTGTTTTTTGGTGTATTTTACACACCATGGGGGGGCTGTCAGGGCCCCCCCAGGGGATCTGAACGCGTTGCCCGAGAGTGCACTTACCAGGATTTCATGAAGTGCAAACCTCTGTATTTCAAGGGCACCGAGGGAGTGGTTGAGTTAACCCAATGGTTTGAAAGAATGGAGACTGTCTTTCGAATAAGCAATTGCTCGGCGGAAAATCAGATCAAATTTGCTACCTGTACTCTGTTAGCAGGTGCCTTGACATGGTGGAATACCCATGTTATGACTGTTACTCATGATGTTGCTTATTCAATGACTTGGGTGAATCTGAAGAAAAAGATGACTGATAAGTATTGCCCACGAAATGAAATGAAGAAGCTAGAAGCTGAGTTGTGGAACTTGAAGGTAATAGGTACTGATGTGGTCAAGTACAACCAACGTTTTCAAGAGCTAGCACTACTGTGTGTTAGAATGTTCCCTGAGGAGGCGGATAAAATTGAAAGGTATGTCGGGGGATTGCCCGACATGATCCATGGAAAACATGTGACTTCGCAAAAGCCAAAGCAATGCAAGAGGCTTATCGAAATGGCCACAGGAGGTTGATGGAAAGAGAGTCAGTACCATGGCGGTATAAGAAAAGACTGAAAACAAGAGGGAAGTATGAAAACACTTTCACGAAGCAAATCAGAATCAAAAACAGCAGCCAAAAAGAGGCAGAAACCGGAGGGCGTACTACTGCTGATCAGGTGATAGTAAACCATATGGGGATCTAGCCCCTATGCACAAAATGCAATTACCACCGTGACGGTCTTCTGTAGGGGGGGGGTTCTAGGGTCGGCCGTTCTTATGGAACGGGCGTGGCTCCAAAGTGCTATAATGATAACAATTATTGGTCACATCGCTCGTGACTGTAGGGGTACGGGAAATGTCAACAACAATAACAACCAGAAGGGCACCGGATCGGGTCAGAAACCTACTTGTTTTGAGTGTGGTGCGCTGGGGACTTCAAAAAGGATGTCCAGACTGGAAGAACATCAAAGGCAAACCGTGGTTAATCAAGCTGGGAATGATTGGGCTCCAAGCGAGGTGTATGTGGTTGGAAATGCGGGGCAAAACACGGACATGTCGTTGCGGGTTCGTGACTTCAAACAATCGTTATGCTTATATCTTGTTTGATACGGGTGCCGATCGAGTTTGTGTTACTGCTTTTAGCTCCCAAATTGAACATCACACCTTTCTATCCTAGATCAATATTAATGAGGTAGAACTAGCCGACGGGAGGATAATCGGGTTAAACACTATACTTAAAGGTTGCACATTAAACTTCCTAAACCACCAATTCAACATAAACTTAATGCCGGTAGAACTTGGTAGTTTCGATGCTATAATCGGTATGGATTGGTTGGCGAAGCACCAAGCGGTCATTGCATGTGCCGAAAAGGTTGTTCGCATTCCCTGGAAAAATAAATCCCTAATCATACACGGTGATGGAAGTACCCAGGGAAATGTGACACGATTAAACATCATTTCTTGCACTAAAACGCAGAAGTACATAGAGAAAGGTTTTCCTATCTTTCTAGCACATGTCACCACAAAAGAGATTGAAGACAAGTCGGAGGAACGCGAATTGTGGAAGTACCCATCGTTCAAAACTTTGGAAGTATTAATAAGACTTGCCGGGTCTTCCTCCGACTCGACAAGTGGAATTCCAAATTGATTTGGTACCTGGTGCTGCACCGGTAGCACGGGCACCTTATCGATTGGCGCCTTCCGAGATGAAAGAGTTATCTGAGCAATTAAAGGAGCTATCCGACAAAGGTTTTATAAGGCCTAGTTCCTCACCCTGGGGAGCTCCGGTCTTGTTTGTCAAGAAGAAGGACGGTTCATTCCGGATGTGCATTGACTACCGGGAACTGAATAAATTAACGGTGAAGAACCGTTATCCGCTCCCAAGAATTGATGACCTATTTGATCAGCTCCAAGGGTCGAGTGTCTACTCGAAGATTGACTTAAGATCAGGTTATCACCAATTGAGGGTTCGAGAAGAAGACATTCCGAAGACGCCGTAGAAAACTGTTCATGGTCATTACGAGTTCCAAGTTATGCCATTTGGTTTGACAAAACGACCTGCGTGGTTTCATGGACCTTATGAAATCGGGTTTGCAAACCTACATGGATAAATTTGTTGATTGTCTTTATTGATGAACATTCTGATATATCGAAGATAAGAAGAACACGATGAAAAAAAACCCTCAAGCGATCTTGAATTGCTAAGTAGGAAGAGTTGTATGCCAAGTTTTCCAAATGTGAATTTTGGATTCCTAAGGTACAGTTCTTAGGACATGTGGATCGATAGTGAAGGAATTCATGTGGATCCAGCCAAGATTGATCCATTAAGGAATTGGACATCACCTAAGTCACCAACGGAGATGCGTCAGTTTTTTGGGTCTTGTTGGATACTATCGAAGGTCATTGAAGGTTTTCGAAGATGGCAAAACGATGAACCAGCTCACCCAGAAGAAGATTAAGTTTGAATGGGGCGATAAACAAGATAGAGCTTTTCAGCTGTTGAAAGCAAAAGTTATTGCAGTGACTCCAATCCTTGCATTTACCTGAAGGAAGCGAAGATTTCATCGCATACTGCGACGCTTCGAAGAAGGGTTTGGGCGCTGTATTGATGCAGAGAGAAAAAGTGATTTCTTATGCAATCACGACAGTGAAGATTCATGTGAAAAACTTCATACTCTTGATTTAGATTTTAGTGTAAGTGGCTATTGCTCTCATGATCTGGAGACATTATTTATACGGAAACAGTGTACAGTGTTCACGACACAAGAGTTTGCAAACATTTTAGATCAAAATAGAGATGAACATGAGGGCACGGACCGATGGTTGGAGTTGTTAAGTGATTCCGATTGCGATATTCGTTATCACCGGGGAAAGCAAATGTTGTTGATGATGCTTTAAGCAGGAAAGAAACGAGAACCACCGCTAAAGAGTTCGAGGCCTTGGTTATGGACTAGTAGTTTGATCCTTCCCAAACAGATATTAAATGCGTAGATCCGAAGGCGAAAACCGAGAACATTATGAGTGAAGACGTGTGGGATGTTGTTGTAATGCTAAATTTCCAGAAGCTATTAGGGAACAAAAGTTGGAACCACGTGCGGATGGAACCCTGTGCCTCAATGGCAGGAGTTGGTTACCTTGTTATGGCGATTTGCGGACTATAATCATGCACGAGTCCCACAAATCAAAATAACTCTTATTCTTCGGGTTCCGCAATATTGTACATGACAAGTATAGACAGTTATTTGGTGGCCCATACATGTAAGACGACATAGCCACTTTGTTAACCAAGTGTTTGACATGTGTAAGGTCAAGCCGATACTCATAGGCCATCAGGATAGTTGGTACATCCCAAGATTCCCGCATGGAATGTGGGAAACATCACCAGGAGGATTTCGTCACGAAGCTTCCTAAGACGTATAAGGTTTTGAAACATTTTGGGTGATCCGTTGACCGACTCACTACGTCTGCGATCTTCAACACCGATGAGAGAGACCGATCATTTGGTATAATTGCAAGATTGTACATTAGGATGTGGTCACGAGGCATGGGATTCCGGATCAATCATTTGCGATCGTGGACCGAGATTCGCATTCTTATTTCTGGAGGTCACTCAGAGTGCTATGAGTACAACAAACTTGGATATGAGTACTGCGTTACCATCCGCAAAACCGAAGGCGGGCAAAGCGAGAGGACATTCAAACTCTCGAGGATATGTTGCGTGATTTTGCTATCGACTTTGGAAGGGTTGGGTAACCATTTGCCATAGTCGTGTTTTCATACAACAAGCTATCACACTAGCATCAGGCCGCACCATTTGAAGCACTTTATGGTCGAAATTCGCTCACTGCTTTGTTGGACTGAAGTTGGAGAAGTCATAATACGCGGTCAGAATACTGATCCAAGAAACACACTGAGTAAATCTTCAGATCAAGCAAAGATGCATGCTGTCGTGGACCGACAGAAGAGTTGTGCTGACTTGAAGCGTAAGCCAATGGAATTCCCAAGTCGGGGGGACATGGGTCATGATTAAGGTCTCACCTTAGGAATGGGGTTGTACGTTTTGGCAAACGGGGGATAGTTGAACCCTATCGTATTTTGACCTTTTAGGTAATAGAAAGGGTGGAGAAGTTGCTTACAAGCTTGAACTTCCTGAAGAATTAAGCCGGTCCATATTACATTTCATGTATTAATCTGAAAAAAGTGTCCATGCGACGACCATTAGCCGTTCCGTTGGATTGGACTTAATTTGGTCGACAAACTCATTTTGTGTGGGAACCGGTAGCATAGTGGACCGAGAGGTTAACGGTTGAAAGAGAAAGTCGGATCCAGTGGTCAAAAAGTTAGATGAACTCCAAGAGGAGGTCTGAGTAAAAGTGGGAGCGTGAAGACCAATTTTCAATGAAGAAATATCACCAACTCTTCACCAAGAACACACCGTCGTCGAGTGCTGCTATTGTGAGTCCTTGAGGACAAGGCTCGTTACGGGGGTAATGTCTTAACACCATGTGTTTTCATGTTTTGACGACGTCAATAATTTGCTAGTTATTTTCTATTTATTGTACGTGTTTGCTTATTAATTGTAAAAGTAAGTTAACGCGCGTACGCCAAAAATTAGCGTTCATGTAAAACGGGCATCAAACAATAAATGTTTACATCATGACAAGGGTTATATAATTATTTTGAGGTTAATTATAACTTTGTCGTTTTATTTTTATCGGATACGTAAAGTGTAGACGTTTCCGATAAATTGCGTTTAGGCACTCCGGAACACGTAAAACTTTTCTACGCTTCAACAAATACCCACGTTTATACACTATACCAAAATTTAGCAATTATATCAAAACATATACACCTAACCGGATAATGGAGAGAAAAAGACCAAGTAATGCAAGTTTTAAAAACACAATCCATGTTTTCAAGGGATGTTCTTACTATTTGAGGGGACATTACCCCATCCTACCTTCCTTTGACTTATAACCATGTCTAAGGCCTTTCCCTAGGACAACCTTATGTTCCTTGACCAAGTAAACACTTTTATTATACATACAACTAACATCATATATCACTTAACTCTTAGGAAAATTCACAAAACTCTCTCTTTGACTCCCATATAGGACACGGCATTTGTACACCTCCCAACCAACCCTTAACAAAATTTTCTACAACCCTTTCATTCTTGTATTCACATATTCTAGATGTACTAAGGCGGTATTTGCAAGCATTGGTTAACCATTTCCAAGTTATAATCAAGAAAAAGGAAGCTAGGGTTTAATTAAGGAAGCTAAGGGTTTATAAAGTGCAAGTTTGGTTTTTGTGGCTAAACAAGGGTTTAGCACTTGTACATCATCATCATCATTCTTCTTAAGGTCCATTTAAACTCTTTATGTTGCTATAATTTTCATTATTATGCATATGATATTTCTATTTAGCTTAAATCACCATTTAGGTTTTAATCATGAAAATAAAGTTTTCACTTGAAATGACCACATGGATTACTTATATACATGTTATGTTATTACTTACATTATGTTAAAAAGGATGAGAAAATGTTGTATCATATTGTTTTGGTGTAAACATGATTATGGATTAATTAGGGTTTTCATAACTTCATAATATGTTTCAACTTAAAGAAATACATAAGACATGTTAATATTGATTATGGACTTTTAATCATGTTAATATAACCCTAAAATAAAGTCCTATGGAAAGAAATAAACTTGTACACACTTGGTTATGTATAAAAATGATTATTGAGAAAACTAGTAAATTAAGTTTACTTAAGTAATGTTATGGTTTTAAAATAGATTAATGGATTTGTTGACATAAGTAACTTGGACACATAAGGACTATTATGGACAAATGAGACATCATATATGTATGATTTATAAAGTATATGATATATGAGACTTGTGGTAAAATACAAAAGTAATAAAGTATAAAGAAAAGATCATAAATGGACTTAACTAACAAGCATAAACATTCTGTCCCAAATTCGGATTTTTACATATTTATTTTATATTTTTATAAGATAATACATTTCACGACGATTCCGAAAAAGTAAGAAACTTGTTAAACGGATTAATAACGAAAAAGTTACGTTAAAAACGAGTTATACGTTAATAAACGAAGTCGTAAGTAAATTTTTATAAAAACATTTTTATAAAAATTATAAACAGCAAGGGTTGGTATTTTTAACAAATAATACATATTTTTAGGATTCCAAAATGATAAGAATCGTAATTTTTCAATTAATAACGAACGAGTTATGAATTTCGCAAGTTTACGACAATTAATACTTTTATAAAACTATTTTTATAAAAGTTACTATTCATGACAGAAAGTTATATTTTTGTAAACCTCATAAAAATATAGAACTTTCAAATACGAGAACGTCCTCGAAAGAATCATTAAAAACGGAGCTATAACGAATAAAATACGACATTTACGGGTTTTACGACGACGAATACGATTTTTATAAAGCTCACGTCTGATGTGAACAGTAAAAGTTACTGTTCACCAGTAGGTCCGAAATTCAAAAATGTCAATTTATGATAACTCGTCTTGATACGAAAAGATGGGCATAAGAAACGCGAGAATCGGGTTTAAAACGCGAAAGTTACGCCAGTTTTACTAAACGGTAATTATAAACGTTTTAATTATTTAAAAACACATTATTTCTAAACCATTAGTTAGTGCTTTGAGCTATATAGAATATTATGTGGTTATCAAAGTACTATATTACTAGGGAGTTTCATAATGAGGCCTCTTCGGATGGCGTTTCGACAAGTTGTTGGATTTACGATTTAAAGTGTCCTAACTCCTCGAACGTCATGTCATGACCTCTTTAATTATGATAGCCCGAACGATAGTACGATGTAACAACTATAGGATTATATTCAATGTTTTAGACTAAGTACTCAGTACTTACCGACCTTAATTTAATTATGTTGCATTTGATCAATTCGGTGGCGCGTTAATTGTGATACACCTCCGACATTTACTCACTCAAGGTGATATCATAGCCCCACATTTTACATGCTATTTGTTTTACAAGTTTTTGGGGTAAAGACATGCAATGCTTTTACAATTGGACACAGTGTTTAAGTTTCATGTTAAGATTACGTGTTTCCTTAAGTAGCATACCCATATCTGAGCCCATTATCATGAACTGTTAATGTGATGCGCGAATGTTATTAAATAGATCTATTGGTTTGACAACCCCGTTCGGTGATTAGCTATCACTAGTGAAACCGAACGTAAAACGTATTTCGAATATAGGATGTTGCGGGTTAGAACATCACCACGGGCAAACGTCATTAATTTGGCATCCATACATGTCAAGCCATCATTGTCATGAGCTTAGAGCAACGTAATTACTTATATGATATCTTTGCATCTGTTGCATTATCAAACACTTGGAAATCTTGTGGTCCCCCTACCATATATGGATTTATCAAACCCTATGTAATTTCACCAACATAGTTTGTGACGTTTTAAAGCAATGTTTTTTCAGGGAACAATAGCACAAGGTGCGATGGATACATTGGTGGTTTAGATTTGGATGTCTTGCAGTTAAAGGATTTTTTGTCGCATTATCATTTTGGTATATCGTTATGGGCTGAAAATCTTTGTATCTTGGATTAAGGGAACAAGTTAAGCTACGGGCTTATGTAACAATGACTTTGTTAAATCCAATGTATCGTTTTCAAATGACTTTTTGGTCGATTCTATATATCTCTTGTGTTGTTGTTCCATAAAGTAACACGCCCCGGACCCATATTCCGCTGCGACCCAATTTGGGGGTGTTACAGATTGGTATCAAGAGCCAAGGTTATAGAGAACCAGTCAAATGTTTATGCTGACTATAACCGTTTCAAAAGATGTTTTTAAAAACAAAAGGAATTACACCGGTACCATACATATGTGCATAACATTCCATGCAATACCCTGCCTGTTGCATTAGTATTGGTTTGAACTATATGCATTCATATTTTAATATACATGTTATACTATAAATGTATATTACTATAAGAGTCTTATATGGAATACTAATATAAGCTATTTTGAATTTTCAGATTCAGTCATGTCGGATTCGGATGAATCAGGGGTTACACACACAGAGATCTCTAGTCCATATGAGGACCTATCCGATATAGGTTCACCTAGAGCCGATGACCATGAGTTCCCAGATGCACCACCCTCACCTGACTATGTTCCAGGTCCAGAGCTTGCTGATGACGAGATCGTTGCGGGGGACCAGCCATATGCTGAGGACGCCTCACCTATGGCACACTCACCTGATGATGTTCCGGAGTCTGATCCTGAGGCAGACCCGGAGGAGGATGACGATGAGGACCCTGAGGAGGATCCTATCGACTATCCTGCTGACGGAGGAGATGACGGAGACGATGAGATGGACATTGAGGAGGATGAGGATGCTGATATGGATATCGATGAGGAGGATGAGGATGATGAGATGGATGACGAGGAGGCGGAGGAGGAGCACTCAGCTCCTGCTTACCCAGTAGTTGTTGCTTTACCAGCTACTGTCCCATCTGCAGAGGAGACCGAGCCGTTTGAGACTGATGAGTCTGCGGCCACACCACCACCTCACCCTGCATACCGTATGACGGCTAGGATTTCTATTCCAGAGCCATTACCTGTACCAGCATGGTCTGATTCTGAGGTTGCCAGATTACTTGCTATATCTTCCCCACCAGCATCACCACTATCTCCATGGTCTTCATCACCACCACAGATTCCTGTCCCACTATCACCACCCCCACCAGTATTGACAGCACCACCTCCTAGTCCTATTCGATCATTGGGCTATCGAGCTGCTACGATTCGGATGAGAGCTGAGGCTGCAGCTACTTCTCATTCACTACCATTACCACCACCCTTTATACTCTCCCCTACCAGACCAGATGCACCACCACCCTTGCCTACATCAGCTCCTACATCATTCCCACCACTATCACTACCCTCTGACAGTCATAGAGAGGGCAGACCCGAGGTTAACCTACCACCTCGGATGAGATTAGGTATCGCATTAGGTCCCGGGTATGAGGTAGGAGAGAGCTCCGCCGCTGCTGCTGCTAGACCAGCTGGAGGTCTTAGGGCAGATTACGGCTTTGTTGCCACTATGGATAGGCAGGTTAGACGTGACCCTGAGAGGTACGTTGGATATGGGATTACAGATGCATGGGATGAGATCGTTGAGACTTTACAGGGAGCTCCGGTTAGCACCGATACAGAGTTGGGTGCACACATGAGGGAGTTTGAGTCGTTGGTTAGACGAGATACAGATGAGATTTACACGAGGTTGGATGATGAGCAGGGGCAGAGACAGTTATTGGCCGGTCGGGTCAATATGTTGTTTCGGGATAGACGTACTCATGCACATACACGTCAGCTCATGGAGACTGAGGCTGGGATGTCGAGAGAGGCGTGGGGACGAGCGATGGATGCGAGCGATCTTGCTCATGGAGGGGTTATATCTCTACGCACCACAGTGCATGCGCAGATGGCAGAGATCGCAGAGTTACAATCAGCGGACCGAAGGAGGCAGAGAGCGATGTCAGATTTGTTGGAGACGGACCGCAGGAGGCGGGAAGAGATGAGAGAATTAAGAGCTGCTGACCGCACACGGCAGCAGCAGATCATTCAGACCCTGACTGCTGTACAGACACTACAGAGGGAGACGATTCCACTCCAGGGACTAGTCACCACCCTGCAGGAGCAGGTGACAGCCTTACAGGGACAGGTGATGACATTGCAGGGGCAGGTTACTGCCTTACAGGGACAGCAGGGACCCACTGGGGGTCCTGCACTACCGGAGCTGCCAGAGGATGCTGGTAGCAGTTCTTAGATTAGACTTTGTTATGGCTAGTCGTTTTGTATTTAGCCTACTAAGTGTTACGGGGGAAATCCCGGCTAGTAAGGCTTAGGGTTATTATGTTTTCTTTTGTTGTAACCTAACCTTATGATCATTTTGTATCAAGAACCAATCATGTATGTTTTCCAGTTATATATGGAATGATGGTATTATGTCATGTTTAAAAATCGAATTTGTGATGAATGAATGTCGATTTGGTTATATCATTGTTAATTACAATTTAGTTGTACATTTCACTGTGTGATGCGATCTCACTTTAGTTATCATGGATATGTCATGTCGTGGTTATGATTTTATGAAATCTAACGGTTATTGTATTTTCTTATGATTGAAGAAAATGGCACCAAAAAGAGCCACGAGGACAACACGAGCCACGACAACACCAGACCAGCCCACATCAACCACAACCACTACGGTCACCAATGCCCCAACTCCAAGCTTGAATTGGTTCAACGGTGTTCAGTGCCGCTTGGCGCACGTGACGCAACTAGGAATGGCACTGATAGCTATTCTTCGAGAACGGGTGTCAGGGGATCTGAACGCGTTGCTCGAGAGTGCACTTACCAGGATTTCATGAAGTGCAAACCTCTGTATTTCAAGGGCACCGAAGGAGTGGTTGAGTTAACCCAATGGTTTGAAAGAATGGAGACTGTTTTCCGCATAAGCAACTGCTCAGTGGAAAACCAGGTCAAATTCTCTACTTGTACTCTTTTAGCAAGTGCTCTAACATGGTGGAATTCCCATGTTATGACTGTTACGCATGATGTTGCATATTCAATGACTTGGGTCGATCTAAGGAAGAAGATGACTGACAAATATTGTCCACGAAACGAAATGAAGAAGCTTGAGGCTGAATTATGGAACTTGAAAGTGATAGGTACGGATGTGGTCAAGTACAACCAACGTTTTCAAGAACTAGCACTTCTCTGTGTGAGGATGTTCCCTGAGGAGTCAGATAAAATTGAAAGGTATGTCGGGGGATTGCCCGACATGATCCATGGAAACATCGTAGCTTCAAAACCGAAGACAATGCAAGAGGCTATTGAAATGGCCACTGAACTGATGGACAAGAGAGTCAATACCATTGCGGAAAGACAAGCTGAAAACAAGAGGAAGTTTGAAAACACTTCCCGAAACAGTCAGAATCAACAACAACAACAAATCAAGAGGCAAAAACACCAGGGATCATACACTGCTAGATGGGGTTATAAGAAGCATATGGGGGGATCTAGACCCATGTGGCTCAAAGATTTGCAAATACTACCTTGATGGTCCGTTGTGCTCTAAAGTGCTATAAATTGCAACAAATATGTCACATCACTCGCCCGTTGACTGTAGGGGTACGGAAATGACAACAACATAACAAACCAGAAAGGGCACAGGATCGGGTTCAAAAAACATATTTGTTTTAAGTGGGGGCGCTCAGGGGACACTAAAAAGGATTGTCCCGAGTATGGAATGAACAACAAAGGCAACCTTGGTAATCAAGCTAGGAAATGACCAGGCTCCAAGCGTAAGGTGTTATGTGGTTGGAAATGCGGGGGCAAATCCAGACATCGTTCGTTCGCGGGTTCGTTTCGTCTAAATAAACCACTATGCTTATATCATTGTTGGATACGGGTGCCGATCGTATGTTTTGTGTCGTTCTACTTAAGTTTGCTCCACAAAATTGACATTCACGCCATTACCCTAGATCTTTATTATGAATGTCGAACTAGCTGACGGAGGATAATTGGGTTAAACCTATACTTAAGGGTTGTCATTAAACTTCTTAAACCATCAATTCAACGTAAACTTAATGCCTGTAGAACTTGGTAGTTTCGGATGCTATAATCGGTATGGATTTGGTTGGCGAAAATACCAAGCGGTTTAGTGTGTGCCCGGAGAAGATTGTTCGCAATTGCCTGGAAAAATAAATACCATAAGCATACACCTGGTGTATGAAGTACCCAGGGACAAATGTGAACTCCAACACGATTAAACTCATTTCTTGCACTAAAAGCAGAACTACATGGGAAAAAAGGGTTTCCTATCTTTCTGGCCACATGTTATACAAAAGAGGTTGAAGACAAGTCGGGAAGATTAGGCGCCTTGAGTGAGGAAGAACTACCATAGTTGAAGACTTTCCTGAAGGTTTTTGAAGACTTGCCGGGTTTCTTCCTTCCCGACTCGACAAGTGGAGTTTCAAATTGATTTGTTCCTGGTGTTGCACTATTGGCGACGGGCAACTCTATCTATTGGCGCCTTCCCGAAATGAAAGAATATTGAGCAATGGAAAGCGCTATCCGAAAAAAGGCTTATAAGACCCGTTCCTCACCCTGGGGAAGATCCGGGTCTTGTTTGTCAAGAAGGAAAGACGGATCATTCTGGAATGTTGCATTGATTACCGGGAATGAATAAAATAACGATAAAAGAACCGTTATCCGCTCCCAGAATTGATGGATTTATTGATCGCTCCAAGGGTCGAGTGGTATATCGAAAAATCGACCTAGGTCAGGTTATCACATTTGAGGGTTCGAGAAGAAGAAGACATTTGAAGACTGCCTTTAGAACTCGTTATTGGCCATTTCGAATTTCAAGTTTGCCTGTTTGGATTTGATAAACGCACTGCTGTATTTCATGGACTTAGGAAAGTGGGTAGGCAAACCATATTCTGGATAAATTCGTGATTGTCTTTATTGGATGATATCTTTCGATTTATTCGAAGAACAAGATAAGCTCATAAGGAAACACCTTAAGCAAATCTTAGTATTGTTTAGAACGGGAAGAGCTGTATGCAAGTTTTCCAAATGGGAATTGTGTATTCCTAAGGTACAGTTCCTCGGACACAGTTGATCGATAGTGAAGGAATTCATATGGATCCAGCAAGATTGAATCCATCAAAGATTGGAACATCTCCTAAGTCACCAACGAGATTCGTTTATTTTTAGGTCGTACTAGGTATTACGAAGATTCATTGAATGGTTTTCCAAAGATCGCCAAACCAATTATAAGCTTACTTAATGAAGGATCAAGTTTGAGAGGGGTGATAAACAAGAAGCAGCTTTTCAACTGTTGAGCAAAAGTTGTTGCAGTGCACCCAATCCTTTGCTGTTACCTGAAGGAAGCGAAGATTTCATCGCATACTGTGAGCTTCAAGAAAGTGGGCGCTGTGTTGATACCAGATGGAAAAGGTGATTTCTTATGATCGCCAGTTAAAAATTCAATGAGAAGAACTTTACAAACTCTGATTCGAACTTGGAAGCAGTGAGTTGGTGTTTCGCTCCTCAAGATCTTGGAAGACATATTTATATGGAAACTAAGTGTAACGTTGTTCACCGATCACAAGAGTTTACAAACACATTTTAGATCAAAAAGAGTTGAACATGAGGCAACGCGAAGGGTTTTAGAGTTGGAAGGTGTTAATATTACGGATTGCGATATCCGTTATCACCCGGGGAAAGCAAATGTCGTTGCTGATGCTTTGAGCAGGAAAGAATGAGAACCGCCGTTAAGAGTTCGAGCCTTGGTTATGACTATTAGCTTGGATCTTCCCAAACAGATCTTAAATGCTCAGACTGAAGCGCGAAAACCAGAGAACATTAAGAGTGAAGACGTTGGGGGAATGTTGATTGAAAATGCTAAATTTTCAGAAGCGATTAGGACGGAAAAGTTAGAACCCCGTGCGGATGGAACCCTATGCCTCAATGGCAGAAGTTGGCTACCTTATTATGGGGATTTACGGACTGTAATCATGCACGAGTCCCACAAATTAAAGTACTATATACATCCAGGTTCTGACAAAATGTACCAAGATATGATAGAAGGCTATGTTTGGTTTGGCCCACCTGAATCCGACATAGCACTATGTTAGCAGTGTCTTGTGACTATGGCTAAGGCAATGCCGAAACAATCATTGGCCTTCAGGATTGTTTGGTACAACCCAAAAGATACCCGATTGGAAGTGGGAAACATCACTATGGTTTTGTCACGAAGCTTCCTAAGACGTCTCAAGTGGCTTTATTGACACAATTTGGGTGATCGTTGACCGTCTCACTAAGTCTGCGATCTTCACACCAATGAGAGAGACCGATCCTTTGGATAAACTTGCAAGATTGTACCTAAAGGAGGTGGTCACGAGACATAGAATACCCGTCTCGATCATTTGCGATCGTGACCCAAGATTCGCATCAAATTTCTAGAGGTCACTTCAGAACGCTTTGGGTACAAATTTAGATATGAGTACTGCGTAATCCAACATAACTGACGGGCAAGCGATGTGAGGACCATTCAAAACTCTTGAAGGATAGGCTGCGTGCTTGTAGCGATCGGACTTTGTATAAAGGGTTGGTTAAACCTATTTTTGCCATTAGTCGAGTTCTCATATAAAACAATAGCTATCACGTATCATCACAGGGCCGCACCAATTCGAGCACTTTATGGTCGAAAGTGTTGTTCACCTATTTGTTGGACTGAAGAGTTGGAGAAGTCTCAAATACTCGAGTCCAGAAACTATTCAAGAGACCACGCGAAAGAGAAAATCATTCCAAAATCAAGCAAAGGATGCAAGCCGCTCGTGATCGACAGAAGAGTTACGCTGACTTGAAGCGTAAACCAATGAAATTCTAAGTCGGGGATAAATTTATGCATAAGTTTCGCCTTGGAAAGGGGTCGTACATTTTGGCAAACGGGGGAAGTTAAACCCTAGATATGTTAGACCTTTTAAGGTGATAGAAAGGGTTGGAGAAGTTGTTTACAAGCTTGAACTTCCAGAAGAGTTGAGCAGAGTTCATAATACGTTTCATATATCTAATCTAAAAAAATGTCATGCCGACGAACCATTAGCCGTTCCGTTGGATAGACTTCATCTTGATGACAAGCTTCATTTTATTGAGGAACCATTAGAAATAGTGGGCCGTGAAGTTAAACGGTTGAAGCGAAGTCGGATCCCATTAGTCAAAGTTCGATGGAACTCTAAGAGAGGTCCTAAGTTCACATGGGAACGTGAAGACCAATTCAAGAAGAAATACCCACACCTCTTCACCAAGACCACATCGTCGTCAAGTGCTGCATTGTGAGCCTTGAGGACAAGGCTCGTTTAACGGGGGAAGTCTATAACACCCTGTGTTTTCAAGTCATTAACGTCGTCAATAAATCTACTATATATTTTTAGTATTGTACGCGGTTGCTTGTGATTTCATGAATGAAGTTTAAATCGCGTAAGTTAAAAATTAGCGTTCAATGTAAACGGGCGTCAAACAATTAAATGTTTACATCAAGCAAGGGTTATATAATTATTTTGAGAATAATTATTAACTTTGTTCATTTTATTTTTATGGGATACGTAAAGTGTATACGTTTCGCGATAAATTGCATTTAGACACTCCCGGAACCACCAAAACTTTTCTACGCTTCAACAAATACCCACTTTTATACCCAATACATAAAAGTTACAAAAATATATCATCTATATCATGCATGTGCCGAAATTGTTGCAAATTATATAAAGAAATATGAGAAAAATCTTGCATCTTGGTCTTTGTACAACATAGCTCATTAAAGCTAGCCATTACTTGTTCCCCTTGACCAATTAGTCTTCCCTAAGACCATGAGACTTGTCTTGGACTAACTATTGCAAACTTTTTGACCACTTTAACTCATATAAGTGCAAGTAACTAGCTAAGTTATCACATAGAATCAAAACACTTAACTAAAAATTGAAAAATCTCTTCCTTTGGCACTCATATAGCTCACGGCTCAAATCCAAGTCCCAACCAAATCCATACCAATTTTTCTACAACCCATACACACCTATACACATCCATTATAAGACATTCTAAGGTGTTTCCAACCATTGAATCACAATTTCCAAGTATTTCTCAAGTTAAAGAAAAAAGGGGTAGGTTTTTATTAAGAAAAGCTAGAGTTTCTTTGTGCAAGCTTGGATTTTAAGGCTAAACAAGGGTTTAGCATTTGTTCATCATCATCATCATATATCTTAAGGTCTACTAGAACTCTTTTATTCTTGTAAATCTTTCATTGATATGCATATGTTATATCTATTTTAGTTAAATCACCATTTAAGTTTTTATTCATGAAAATGAAGTTTTCACTAGTAATGATCATTTTGTATACTTATATACATGTGGTGTTATTATTTATATCATACTAAAAAGAATGAGAAAATATTGTATCAAGTTATTTTGGTGTAAAAATGATTATGGGTTAATTAGGGTTTTTAATAGTTTCTTAATATGTTTCAAGTGAAAGAAATACTAATGACATGTTGAGGTTAATTATGGACTTATATTGGTGTTATATGATTATTAAAATGAGGTTATATCAAGATAAGAAAACTTGTACACTTATGGTTTATATGGAAAATGGCTATATATGAACTTATAATAAAAGGGATTATTTATGAAAGTTATAAACTATAAAGTATTATGATGGACTTGTGAAGTTGGACAAGAGGACAACTATGGACAATGGACACTTAATATATGTATGATTTATAACATATATGGTATATGAGACTTGTGGTAAAATACAAAAGTGGTAAAGTATAAAGAAAAGGTTAAAAATAGATTCAACAAGCTCAACCAAACATTCTGTCCAAGATCTGAATTTTTACATATATATTTTATGTTTTTATAAGATAATACATTTCACGACGATTCTAAAAAGGTAAGAAACTTGTTAAACGGATTAATAACAAAAAAGTTACGTTAAAAACGAGTTATACGTTAATTAAACGGAGTTTATAAAATAATTTTTATAAAATTTATATCAAACAGCAAGTTTGATATTTTTAACAAATAATACATATTTTTAGGATTCCAAAATGATAAGAATCGTAATTTTTCAATTAATAACGAACGAGTTATGAATTTCGCAAGTTTACGACAATTAATACTTTTATAAAACTATTTTTATAAAAGTTACTGTTCATGACAGAAAGTTATATTTTTGTAAACCTCATAAAATTATAGAACTTTCAATTACGAGATCGTGCTCGAAAGAGTCGCTAAAAACGGAGCTATAACGAATAAAATACGATATTTACGGGGTTTACGACAACAAATGCAAGTTAAATAAAATTTACGTCTGATGTAAACAGTAAAAGTTACTGTTCACCAGAGGGTCAAAATGCGGAAAATGTCAAATTATGATAACTCGTCTTAATATGAAAAGTGGCATAAGAAACGCAAGAAACTGAATTGAAACGTGAAAAGTTATGACGGAATTTTACAAAAGTATGTTTACAAAACATTTTTAATTTATAAAACATGTTTTCATTAAACATTTTGATGGTGCTTAGCTAATAGACTTATGCATGGTAGAGTACTTATGTGTTAGTACTTATACGACCTTAATTTAATTTGTTGCATTTGTTCGTTCGCGTGGCGTATTTTAGAATATATGGCATTACTCATCAAGGTGTGTTCATAGCCCCAGTTTTACATGCTTTTGTTTTACAAAGTTTTTGGGGTGGGAAAAACATGCAATGCTTTCAATTGGGGACACAATGGTTAAGTTTCAGTTATGATTACGTGTTGCTAAGTACGTGATAACCCATATCTGAGCTCATTATCATGAACTGTCAATTACTGGACTTGTGGAGCGCGAAGTTATGAATGATTATTGGGTTTGACAACCCCCGTGTGGAGTGATTAAACTACACTGAACAAACGAACGTTTATACCAGTCGAATATAGGATGTTGCGGGTTAGAACATCACCACGGGCAATGGAGGCCATTAATTTGGTACTCACACACGTCAAGCTTCAGTGTCATGAGCTTAGAGCAACGTAATTACATTTATATGATGTCTGCATCTGTTGCATTATCATACACTTGGGAAATCTTGTGGTCCTACAATATATGATTTATCAAACCTATGAATTCACCAACATTATTGTTGACGTTTTAAAGCAATGTTTTTCAGGGGATCAGTAAGCAAGAGGTACAAGGGATACATTGGTGGTTTTGAATTTGGATGTCTTGCATTAAAGATTTTGTCGCATTTCATTTTTGTTATCTGTTATGGGCTGAAAATCTTTGTATTTTGATCAAGTGAACAAGTTAAGCTTCGGGCTTATGTAATAATTACTTTGTTAAATCCAATGTATCGTTTTCAAACGACTTTTTGGTCGTTCTATATATATCTTGTGTTATTGATCTGAGAAGTAACACGCCCCGGAACCTTATTCCGCTGCGACCCAATTTGGGGGTGTTACATGTTCTGTCTCCTGAGTTTAAGCTAACTAATGAAAGTCCTGTTTTGCCCAAAGTTCCTAGAAAGGATAACATATATAGTATTGATTTAAATAATGTTGTTCCTCAAGGAGGTCTCACTTTTCTCTTTGTAAAAGCCACATCAGATGAATCTAATCTTTGGCATAGGAGGCTTAGACATGTAAATTTCAAAACAATGAATAAACTAGTAAGGGGAAACCTTGTAAGGGGTTTACCTTCAAAACTTTTTGAAATTAATCAAACCTGTATTGCTTGTCAAAAGGGAAAACAACACAGAGCTTCTTGTAAGACCAAAATAGTCAGTTCAATCAGCCAACCATTACAAATGTTGCACATGGATTTGTTTGGCTCAACATTTGTAAAGAGTTTAATGAAAAAGATGTACTGCCTAGTTATCACAGATGACTTTAGTAGGTTTAGTTAGGTTTTCTTTTTAGCCACTAAGGATGAAACTAGTGAAATCCTTAAAACATTTATAACAGGCATAGAAAATCTAATAGACCTAAGGGTGAAAGTGATTATATGTGACAATGGGACTAAATTTAAGAATAGGGTCATGAATCAATTCCGTGAAATAAAGGCTATTAAGAGGAAATTTAGTGTTGCTAGGACTCCACAATAAAATGGAGTAGCAGAAAGGAAAAATAGGATACTAATAGAGGCTGTTAAGACTATGCTAGCTGATTCAAAATTGCCAACAACTTTTTGGGCTGAAGCAGTTAATACTGCTTGTTATGTCCAAAATAGGGTGTGAGTTATCAAGCGTCACAACAAGACTCCTTATGAAGTTTTTCTAGGTAGAAAACTTGCCTTAAGCTTCATGCGACCATTTTGGCATGTCCTGTTAGCAATCTTTTGTAATACCATAGTCACTAGGTAAATTTGATGGAAAGGCTATGAAGGTTCTTGTAGGATACTCTACCAATAGCAAAACATTCAGAGTATTCAACATTAGAGCTAGGATAGTAGAAGAGAACTTGCATGTTCAATTTAGTGAGACTACACCAAATATTGTAGGAAGTGTACCTAATTTGCTTTTTGATATAGATGTACTAACAAAATCTTTAAAATATAAGCCAGTTGTTGCAGGGAATCAATCTAATGGTAATGCATGTACAAAAGCATGTGATGATATAGGTAAAGCTAAAGTGGAGACAATACCTGGGAAAGATTACATCTGCTACCATTATGGCCTCAAGATCCACAATTCTCTTCTAGTTCAAAGGATTCCCCTAATGCTAGATTCAAACCATCAGGGGAGGAGGAAAAGAAGAATGTTAGAGATTCAGAGAATAAAGATAGTGAGGTTCCAAGTACAAAGGAGCCAAGAGTTAATCAAGAGAAGGATGTAAATATCAACAGAACTAACAATATTAATAATGTTAGTCCAACTGTTAATGTTGCTGGCATAAAGGATAATGTTGTTGATGAAAATATAGTTTATGGATGTGTTGATGATCCAAATATACCTAATTTAGAAGAAATTATCTATTCAGATTGTAACACCCCCAAAAATCACTTACAACGCAGCGGAATACCAAATGGGGTGTTACTTCGTAATACACAGCAATAGATACAAGAGAACGACCTCCTAGGTGGTGTTTTGAATAATAAACATTTGTTGATACAATAAAAATGAATTTAATAATACATTTGTCCATAATTTGCATCACAATGAAAAAGCTTGTTGTTGAATGTAAAGACTCCAATGCAATCAAATCGTCCAAAGCTTTAATTCACATGAGAAAAAAATGCTTAAAAAGTGTCAACAGTAAAGTTGGTGGTTCATAGATTAGCTTTTAAATATAAAGTAATCCACTTGATATCACAGTACTATTTAAAAATCCCAAAGATTTTTAAAGAATGTAACACATTTATGTCTCAAAAGTACCGATTCTTTTCCCAAGATTTATAAAGAATGCATTAACACTTTTTTATGAAACAAAATTGAGGTCACTATATAAATTCTGTGAATTTCCCGACACTATATAAATTCTGTGCCCGCACTTACAAATTTCGTGCCGATGTATGGGGAACCCGAGGTTCCCAACATATAATCCGACATGTTATAACGTTCGTTCGTGATAGCTAGTCACCCGAATGGGGGTTGTCAATCCCGAATAGATCTATAATGTTCATTTACCAGTGATACGCTAATCACCCGCAACAGGGATCCCACACACCACGAATAGATCTATTTCATACATTGCGCTCACCCTCCAAGTGATTTAAGTTCATGACGCGTGGGACGTGACTTGTTATGGTACCTAGTTGGGCAGTGATACAATTACTTGCGTAATCTACTCCCGTTACCGGTGTCCCCTCCAAGAACACTCCGGGGCTAGTAATGTAAAAATATTGTTACTCCCGTTACCGGTGTCCCCTCCAAGAACACCCGGGCAGTAATTTTATTGTTATCAGTTCAATCAGCCTAAGCTAATCCGAAAATCATTTCAAATGTAAAGTATGCATTTGTGACCAAAAATGAAGTCAAATGATGTATTCCATAGCGAACTATGCAAATAAGTATGTAAACCAATTCGTAAACAATCCTGTAAATGCATTTGTAAACAAGCATGTTCTCACCCCAAATATATGTAAAATCAGTAAAACATAGGGCTATAAACTCACAAAATCCTTTAAAACAATCGCATTGTTATAAGATAACCAAATATAAGATTTTGTAGACAAGCATGTATCCCCCTCGCGGGTTATAAAACATTCAAAATATTAAAAAGCGAGGTTATGAACTCACATTGATTAAAGACCACGATCAATTAATCCAATTAAATCACAACTGAATCTGCAACGATCTCGACCACGACTTTATTTCGGTGTCAACACACTCAAACGCGACGCACCCCGGCTGATGGACAGCCAAACGCACCCTTGTGCGTGGCTGTTAAGCCAAACGCACCCTTAGGCTATTTTGACAGCCAAACGCACTCTTGGCATTTCTGCCCAAACCAAACGCCCCTATTGTTGCAAACCAAACCCGACAACCCAACCCACACCCATAGTGGCGGCTGTCAACCCGGACAAACAAACAAACAAACAAACACCCCTTGGTGTTATAAGACAAGCCAAACGCACCCTCGCGGCTGTGAACCCAGCCCGATGCACCCTCCCCTCGTGGCTTTCTTGCTGCCACCCAAACCATATCAAGCCTCTTGGGGTGGGGCTTTGCCACAGAAAACAACACCCCTTGTGAGGTGGTGTGCCAACCCACACACCCTTGTGGTGGGTGACCGCCACCCTAACGCAACCCTGGTGGTTTTTATAATTCCGAAACAAAAACAAACCCACACCCCCCCTGTGCACCGGCTGTCAAACAGCCAAACCCACCCTCGGGCTCGTCCCGCTGACAAACCCGTCGCGATTCCAAACAAAAAAAACCCCTAGTGCTAAACCCAAACCCGGACCCGATGTCCCACAGCCTGACCAGAACCAGAACGCACCCTCTTTCGGCTTATTTTACAACCAAACCGCACCCTTTTTTTTTGCTATACCTATAAAAACAAACACCCCTTTCGTTTCTACAACAAAACCAAACGACCCTTCTTCGTTTTTTTTATAAACAAAACTCAAATGCCCCTTTGCTAGATGGTGTTTTGTGCCTATGGTGATGGTGATGATGTAGATGGTGGCGTCGGTGGGTGAGTGGTGGTGGTGGAAAATGGCGCGTGAGAGAGAGTGGTAGTGGGGATCGAGTAGATCCGGTCACTAGGAGTCTTTTTGGTCTTCGCCGGAAAATGCCCGCCGGAAAAGTTTTCCGGCGGCGAGCGTCAGTGTGCCGGGGTGGGGCGAGGTCGCGGAGAGGAGGGGAAGATGAGTGGGCAATACACACTGAGGGAGAGAGTGATGTAAAGTGTGTGTGTTATAAAAAAAAGATGGAAATGAAATAAGTGTATAAGTTTTATATATATATTAATTTAAAATGAAAAGTTATAATAGTTGGGGGGTTAAAAGTGTAACATTTTTATTATACTTTTTGATAAAAGTGGTTCGGGACTCATTTGAGCGACTTAACGAACGATTCAAATCTCGAAACTTGCGCCATTGTTTTTAAAATCATTTTTCTGATAAAAATGAGTATTTATTTGATAATATTTCAGAAATATTTTATAACAATAAATAAAATATCTGTTATTCAATTTATGAACCGGTTTCGCTCCGTCCGAAATAAAAATGGATTTCAACTCGAATAGTCGCGTTTTCAAAAACGCTTTTAATTAAAAATGATGAATAATTTATTTAATATTTTTATTAAATAAATACTGATAATTAAAAACAAATTTAATTGTTTTGTGTGTCCGCGTTGTATATTGTTCGAATAATGTTTGCGGTGCTGTTTTACCCCTTTTCGGCTCGTTTTCAGGTCTCGGGCAAAACTGAAAAGTTGACAGGAATATCATTTCAAATCAAATTGCTTTAGAGTCCGTTGGTCGTGGGAAAACGTTGAATTTAGATGATCGTTCTTATAAGTCAAGTCAGACCCAAAAAGTCAAAGATTGACATCGTCATTCTAAATTCGAAAATTCTCGGATGTTACAGTACCTACCCCTTAAAGAAATCTCGTCCCGAGATTAAATTTGTGTTATCCGATTGTGTGACCGAGAAAAGGTTTAAAATCTGATAAACCGTTTCTAAGCAATGTTCGATGATTAATATCGGATGAGGCTAATGGATGTAAGTATTCAACTTACTTAGGCATTACTAGGATGTATCATGACTTAAATTGGTTTACTATTGGTCTTTAATGTCCGATCTTGTTTCTGGATTGAGTGGAAAAGGGATATACAAGGTTCGTTCTGTTCCTCTATGCATCTCTGTGATGGGTAAATCTCCATGAAAAAGGGGCAACTTTCATGTAGTTTGTAAATCAACCGAATACTATATCGAGAGATGTTTATCTTGTTTAAGGGGTTCGCATTACCTAGTGGATAAAGTTGTACGAGCTGGGACTGCTCAAAGACCCAACAACAGCAAACATAACAACAATAACTATAACAAACGGTGATGTGATGTGGAGAGTGAGGAAATTATGAGAAACAATTTCCCCGGAATAAAGGTCAACAAATGAGAGGAGCTTGTGGGAGAGCTTATGTGATAGGTGGTGGAATATGGTACTCAGTCGTTAGTTCGAGGATGAATCAAATCCATTAGCTCAAGTGGGCACAAGTCGGTTAGCTCCACAAACAGTTCATAATCGTAAAGATTTGTAACGACAAAAGTAATAACTTAATAATGAGATAAGGTAGTTCAAGTGAGGCCTTAAGATTCTGCTGAGTGGTAAGACACGATTGTGTTTCTAGGCCTTTTCGACGGATTCCAGTGATTATTGGGTTCAAGTTCATACTCGTGTCATATTGGACACCATTAAGCCCACTCATTTATAATTCCTTATTTACATAAAGAAGCGTCCAAATTTATGTAAGTAAGAAATGATAAATTTATGGTTCGGTGATTTACAATTTATTTATTTAAATGAAGATGCGTCCCAATCCTTTCGAATAAAGAGATTATAAATCATCCTACTTAATAATTTCCGATGCAAACAGATCTTAAATGCTCAGACCGAAGCGCGAAAACCCGAGAACATTAAGAGTGAAGACGTTGGGGGAATGTTGGTTGAAAATGCTAAATTTCCAGAAGCTATTAGAGAACAAAAGTTGGAACCACGTGCGGATGGGACCCTGTGCCTCAATGGCAGGAGTTGGTTACCTTGTTATGGCGATTTACGAACTGTGATCATGCACGAATCCCATAAATCGAAATACTCTATTCATCCGGGTTCCGACAAAATGTACCAAGACATGAAGAAGTTATACTGGTGGCCCAACATGAAAGCCGACATAGCCACTTATGTTAATAAGTGCTTGACATGTGCTAAGGTCAAGGCCGAACATCAAAGGCCGTCAGGATTGTTGGTACAACCCAAGATACCCGAATGGAAGTGGGATAACATCACCATGGATTTTGTCACGAAGCTTCCTAAGACGTCTCAAGGTTATGACACAATTTGGGTGATCGTTGACCGACTCACTAAGTCTGCGATCTTCACACCGATGAGAGAGACCGATCCTTTGGATAAACTTGCAAGATTGTACTTAAAGGAAGTGGTCACGAGGCATGGGATACCCGTCTCAATCATTTGCGATCGTGACCCGAGATTCGCATCAAATTTCTGGAGGTCACTTCAGAGTGCTTTGGGTACAAACTTGGATATGAGTACTGCGTACCATCCGCAAACCGACGGGCAAAGCGAGAGGACCATTCAAACTCTCGAGGATATGTTGCGTGCTTGTGCTATCGACTTTGGAAAGGGTTGGGTTAACCATTTGCCATTAGTCGAGTTTTCATACAACAATAGCTATCACGCTAGCATCAAGGCCGCACCATTTGAAGCACTTTATGGTCGGAAATGTCGCTCACCTGTTTGTTGGACTGAAGTTGGAGAAGCTCAAATACTCGGTCCTGAACTGATCCAAGAAACCACTGAGAAAATCATTCAGATCAAGCAAAGGATGCAAGCTGCTCGTGACCGACAGAAGAGTTATGCTGACTTGAAGCGTAAACCAATGGAATTCCAAGTCGGGGACAAGGTCATGCTTAAGGTCTCGCCTTGGAAAGGGGTTGTACGTTTTGGCAAACGGGGGAAGTTGAACCCTAGGTATGTTGGACCTTTTAAGGTGATAGAAAGGGTTGGAGAAGTTGCTTACAAGCTTGAACTTCCAGAAGAATTTAAGCAGAGTCCATAATACGTTTCATGAATCTAATCGAAAAAGTGGTCAACCGACGAACCATTAGCCGTTCCGTTGGATGGACTTAATTTGGACGACAAACTTCATTTTGTTGAGGAACCGGTAGAAATAGTGGACCGAGAGGTGAAAACGGTTTTTATTATTTTTTTGAAGAGAAGTCGGATCCATTGGTCAAAGTTCGATAGGAACACCCAAGATAGGTCCTGAGTACACTGGGACGTGAAGACCAAATCAAGAAAAGAAGATCCACAACTCTTCACCACGACCACACCGTCGTCAAGTCGCTGCATGTGAGCCTTGAGGACAAGGCTCTTTAACGTGGGATGCTATAACACCCTGTGTTTTCAAGTCTTTGACGACGTCAATAAATGTACTATTTATTTTTAGTGTTGTACGCGTTTGCTTGTAATTTCATGAATTAAGTTTAAATCGCGTAAGCTAAAAATTAGCGTTCAATGTAAACGGGCATCAAACAATTAAATGTTTACATCAAGCAAGGGTTATATAATTATTTTAATGATAATTATCAACTTTGTTCATTTTATTTTTATCGGATACGTAAAGTGTATACGTTTCGCGATAAATTGCGTTTAGGCACTCCCGGAACCACGAAAACTTTTCTACGCTTCAACAAATACCCACTTTTATACCCAATAAATAAAAGTTACATAAATATATCATATCTACCTTTGTTTTGCCGAAATTCATACAACATATATGAATATATACATGATAATGTTGATAAGTCTTGCAAACTTGGTCAATTACACACCTTACCTCATTTATGCAACACCATACCTTGTCTAATTGACTAGAGACCATCCCTACCATGCTTTAACCCATGACTATGACCTTGGCCATCCCTAAGACTTCCTATATGTCTCCTTGACTAACTATACATGTTACTACTTATTCATTTCATAAGAAAGGAGTTCATAGCACAAAATACTTAACCAAAAACAAGCATTGTTCTCTCTTTTTCTCTCCATAGCTCACGGCACACAAACACACTCCACACAAACCCATATCAAATTTTCTACAACCCATACCCTTCTATATACACATATTCTAAGATGTACTAAGACATTTGCAAGCATTGGTTAACCATTTCCAAGTATTAATCAAGTGAAAGAAAGCTAGGGTTTCTATTAAGAAAAGCTAGGGTTTCTTTGTGCAAGCTTTGGTTTTGTGATTAAACAAGGGTTTATCACTTAATTATCATCATCATCATTCATCATAAGGTCCACTTTAAACCTTTATGCTTTCATTTTATAAGTTTTCATGCATATGTAATTTCTATTTTAGCTTAAATCACCATTTAGGAGTTTATCAAGAAAATGAGGTTTTCACTTGAAATGATCATATGGGTGACTTTTATATATGTTGTGATATTATATACATCATGTTAAAATAGATGAGAAAATGTTGTATCATATTGTTTTGGAGTAAACATGA
The DNA here is from genome assembly GCA_026074375.1 of Tanacetum coccineum. NCBI lineage: Eukaryota > Viridiplantae > Streptophyta > Magnoliopsida > Asterales > Asteraceae > Tanacetum > Tanacetum coccineum. The sequence continues at coordinate 73,590 of BQNB010003613.1, forward strand.
TTATGAGTAAATTAGGGTTTTCATAACTTCATAATATGTTTCAACTTAAAGAAATACATAAGACATGTTAATATTGATTATGGACTTTTAATCATGATTATAGAACACTAAAATAAGGTCATATGGAAAGAAATGCACTTGTACACACTTGGTTATATGTAAAAATGATTATTTACAAAACTAGTAAATTAGAGATTTCTTAAGTAAAGTTATGATCTTAAGTATTATCATAAATTAATTAACCTTGGTAACTTGGACACTTAAGGACTATTATGGACAAAGGACACATCATATATGTATGATTTATAAAGTATATGATATATGAGACTTGTGGTAAAATACAAAAGTAGTAAAGTATAAAGAAAAGATCATAAATGGACTTAACTAACAAGCCTAAACATTCTGTCCCAAATCCGAATTTTTACATATTTATTTTATATTTTTATAAGATAATACATTTCACGACGATTCCGAAAAAGTAAGAAACTTGTTAAACGGATTAATAACGAAAAAGTTACGTTAAAAACGAGTTATACGTTAATAAACGATGTCGTAAGTAAATTTTTATAAAAACATTTTTATAAAAATTACAAACAGCAAGGGTTAGTATTTTTAACAAATAATACATATTTTTAGGATTCCAAAATGATAAGAATCGTAATTTTTCAATTAATAACGAACGAGTTATGAATTTCGCGAGTTTACGACAATTAATACTTTTATAAAACTATTTTTATAAAAGTTACTATTCATGACAGAAAGTTATATTTTTGTAAACCTCATAAAAATATAGAACTTTCCAATACGAGAATGTCATCGAAAGAATCATTAAAAACGGAGCTATAACGAATAAAATACGGCATTTACGGGTTTTACGACAACAAATAAGGAATTTATAAAACTCATGTCTGTCATGAACAGTAAAAGTTACTGTTCATCAGGGGATAAAATTTATGAAAATGTCAAATATCGATAACCCGTCTTAATACGAAAAGATGGACATAAGAAACGCGAGAATCGGGCTTAAAACGCGAAAGTTACGCCAGTTTTACTAAACGGTAATTATAAACGTTTTAGCGTATTAAACATAATTTTACCAAAACCATTAGTTGGTGATTGAGCTATATAGAATGTTATGTGGTTATCAAAGTACTATATTACTAGGGAGTTTCATAATGAGGCCTCTTCGGATGGCGTTTCGACGAGTTGTTGGATTTACGATTTAAAGTGTCCTAACTCCTCGAACGTCATGTCATGACCTCTTTAATTATGATAGCCCGAACGATAGTACGATGTAACAACTATTAGATTATATTCAATGTTGTTAGATTAAGTACTCGGTACTTATACGACCTTAATTTAATTAGGTTGCATTTGATCAATTCGCGTGGCGCGTTATTTGTGATACACTTGGCATTACTCACTCAAGGTGAGTTCATAGCCCCACGTTTCTACATGCTTTTGTTTTTACAAAGTTTTTGGGGTGAAAAACATGCAATGCTTTACAATTGGACACAAGTGGTTAAGTTTCATGTTATGATTACGTGTTGCCTAAGTAGCGATAACCCATATCTGAGCCCATTATCATGAACTGTTAATTTCGAGCACGAATGTTATAAATAGATCTATTGGGTTTGACAACCCCGTTCGGGTGATTAGCTATCACTGGACAAACGAACGTATACCATGTCGAATATAGGATGTTGCGGGTTAGAACATCACCACGGGCAATGTAGGCCATTAATTTGGTATTCATACACGTCAGTCTTAAGCACAGTGTCATGAGCTTAGAGCAACGTAATTACATTTATATGATATCTGCATCTGTTGCATTATCATACACTTGGGAAATCTTGTGGTCCTACAATATATGATTTATCAAACCTATGAATTCACCAACATTATTGTTGACGTTTTAAAGCAATGTTTTTCAGGGGATCAATAAGCACAAGGTGCGATGGATACATTGGTGGTTTTGATTTGGATGTCATGCATTAAAGATTTTGTCGCATTCCATTTTGTTATCTGTTATGGGCTGAAAATCTTTGTATTTTGATCAAGTGAACAAGTTAAGCTTTGGGCTTATGTAACAATTACTTTGTTAAATCCAATGTATCATTTTCAAACGACTTTTTGGTCGTTCTATATATATCTTGTGTTATTGATCTGAGAAGTAACACGCCCCGGACCCATATTCCGCTGCGACCCAATTTGGGGGTGTTACACAGCCTCACCGGGAAACACTTCTTTTGACCCTTCAGAGGATTTATCTAAGGATCTCTTGACCTCACTAGCTATCTCACCTTTCCACGATGATCCATATATGAAGGTCATGCAAGCATATAATGCTATTAGTAATAAATCACCTATTCCACTACCATGAGCTCCTATTACTCCATTGCCTGTTTTTCCTCCATCTCTAGTGTTATCACGATCCCCACTATTTGATCCTCGAGATTTCTTTCTTCCTGAGGAGATTTTGCCACCTCAGAAATGAGCCCGTTTCCTATCATCCTCCCCTACTGATTCTTTTACCCTACCACAAGTATTTGAGATTGGAGAGAGTTCTCATAAGACGCATCTGGAGCGCCATGAGGAACAAATCGAAACTATTTTGAATCACTTAGATGAGCTCCCTATTGAGCGCATTGAGCACATGGAAGATAAGATAGAAGGTCTTGGTAATGGTCGAGTAATCATACAGCAAGATTTTGACCAACTAGAAACCGAACTTCAAGAAGCCCGTACCTAGATTTTTGGATTTCAGAGAGAGAAAATAAGGCATGATGACGAGATTGTTCTTTCTCGCGTCAGGATTTCTACTCTAGAAATAATCATCGAGGATATCCAGGTTCGCCACCAATCAGATATGAAGAGTCTTCTAGATACGATCCATGAACTCAAGAACCATAAGGGAGGACCACCATACTACTAGACTAGATCTTTGTCATTTACAGCTTTTGTTTAGAATCCAACCACGGGATGTGTGGCATAAATAACGACACTTGTCAAATTTTGGTTATGTAAAATATGTAGACAAGTTGTTTATGACATAATGAAGTTGTGATTCCATTATACTTCGCTGTTTCATGATACCGATTTATGTATGTCATGGTTGTCTATCCTATACCTTGTGTTAAAGTTATTCATGTATCATATCTTTATGAATCCAGGTTACTATGGCTCTCTTACCACTGGGTTTTCTCAAACCTTTGTATCAGGATATGGTTAATGCTCAATACATTGAGCATATGATTCCACCTACACCACCTAGAGACATTAAGCCTCCTGTTGGATCACCCATTTCATTATCTCCGTCTTCATCAGTTGGATCTTCATCACCGGTTAGGTCAACTACACCACCGCCATACTATCCCTTTGATAAGTCTATGTTTGCAGAGTTGGATAACTCATTATGGATCATACCACGACCACTAGAAAGTGAACCAGTCCTCGAGAAACCTAATAAGTCAGATGCTTATTAGAATGTCCATCTTTGGAAATCTTAGATTCCAAAATTTTCCGTTATATTCTGTAATGTAATATCAAAGAATGTGTATTTCTTTGTTAGGACTTGTATCAAATAAATATCTATGTCAAATGATTTCAATATCACAATGTATGAAAATTTTGATTATTATACAAAGACTTATGATATGACTATATCATTGTATGGATTCTTATTTTGTGTTGTTTTGTAAATGTTGATAGAATGGCTCCCAAGAGGACATCAACATCTACAGCACCACCCATAACTCAGGCCGCCATCAAGAAACTAGTTGTTGATAGTGTTTCCACAGCTCTGGAAGCACAAGCTGCTACCATGGCAAATATTGATAATACCAATAGGAACATCGGATAAGGTGAAACTCATGTACCAAGAAAATGTAGCTACAAAGAGTTTATGAGCTGCCAACCTTTCAATTTCAAAGGTACAGAAGGCGTTGTTAGTCTCATCCGCTGGTTTGAACGAACTGAATTGGTATTTTCCCGTAGCAACTATACCGAGGACTGCAAAGTGAAATTTGCTACTGGTACTCTAACCGAAGAAGCTTTATCCTGTGTCCCCGAACCGAGGTCAAGAAAATCGAAGATAAATTTTACAATCTGACTGTAAAAGGGAATGATATCAAGACTTACGTTAGAAGATTCCAGGAATTGGCAGTTTTATGCCCAACTATGGTGCTAAATTATGAGAAACTCATAGAAGTCTTCATCGGAGGATTACCCAAAAGTATTAAAGGGAATGTTACCGCTTCAAAACATCATACTTTGGAGGAAGCCATTACTATAACCCAGAGGTTAGTGGATCAGGTAACGGAGCATAATTCTGTGCAAGGAACCAATGATCACAAACGAAAGTTTGATGATAGAAGAACCTTCACCAACAACAACTACCACAATAACCGCAACAATGATCACCATCAACAACAGAATAGAAGGCAAGAAACCGTCAGTGCTTATGCTGTCACCCCAACCGAAAATAATAGGTATACTGGAAGCATTCTCCTGTGTAAGAAATGCACCCTGCATCACACAGGACCTTGCACTGTCAAGTGTCAGACTTGCAACAAGGTAGGTCATCAGACCCGAACAGCGAAACAAAGGGCTGCCACTAGAAGCAACCTAAACCAGTATCCATCACTTTGCATGCCTACGAGAGAAAGTGTTACTACAAAATCAGTGACTCAAGAGAAACCACCAATTGCCCAGGACAGAGCATACTTGCAGAGGGACAAGAACGATCACCAAGACTCGAACATAGTCACGGGTATGTTCCTTCTAAACCAACATCTAGCTAGAGTATTATTTGATTTAGGAGCCAATAAAAGTTTTGTATCCATATATCTAGTGCTTTATGCTTATTATCACCAATACACTAGTATACTACCGTATGACATTGAAATGGCCGATGTGAAACCTAGTAGGCACTAATACCGTTATCCGGAGTTGCACTTTGATTTTGCTAAACCAACCCTTCGTAATTAACCTTATGCCGATTAAGCTCAATAGTTTTGACGTCATCATTGGTATGGATTGGTTATCCAAGTATCATGCTAGAATTATCTATGACGAGAAAGTCGTCTACATCTCAATTGACGGTGAAACTTTGATCATCCGAGGTGATCGAAGTAAAACCCAACTAAGCCTCATATCCTGTATTAAAACCAAAAGATATATATCCAAGGGATATCAAGTTTTCCAAATCGATTTAATTCCAGGAGCGGCACTAGTAGCCCGATCACCTTACAGATTAGCTCCTTCAGAAATGCAGGAACTATCAAACAACGACAAGAAGTTAGCAGACCAAGGTTTTATTGACAAGTACTTTCGCCTTGGAGTCTGTCTTATTTGTTAAAAAAAGAAGTCAGATCTTTCAGGAATGTTTTGTATTCGATTATCGGGTAGCTGAATAAACTCACCGTAAAGTCTCGTTAACAATTACCCAGGATTCTGATTATTCGACCAACTTTAAGGTTTGGTGTTTTACTCAAAAATTAACTTGAGATTAGGCTATCACCAACTAAGAATCAAGGAAATATCTATTCCAAGACTGCTTTTCTAAGAACACGGTACGGAATACTCGAATTCATGTAATGCCATTTTGGTTTATCCAACGCGCTGCTGTGTTCTTGGATTCATTGAACGTGTGGGTGACCATACTTGGATAAATTTGTAATAGTGTTCATTGATGATATTCTCATTTACTCTCGTAACGAAGAAGAAACACAAGATACTTGAGAATAATCCCTGGGAATTACTCAAAAGGAGAAATTGTATGCCAAGTTCTTTTTTTGGTAAAGGTTACCCAGTAACGTATATTAATCACCGAAGTTTAAAAAAATCATGGATCTGGGCAGAAATTACACATTACCCTTAAGCAAAAGTGCTAGAACTACCCCTATCACATTAGAGACATGCTCCAAAAGTAAACTCAAAAATATACAAAAATTAAAGACACTGCCAGTTCCGATTTGCAAAGCTTCCCAGCAGCAGCATTTTTTTTTTCCACCTTTCCACGTATGGGAGGAGTGAATCCAAGTGCGATTGCCTCCTTTTTAAAAAACCTCCCAAGAAACACATGGCGCACACTTGTGCGGAAAAAAAGAGAACAACTCTCACTTGGGACTCCCTACGGATACCAAAACCTATGTAAATCTTCCACATGATTCTGGGCAGGATACATATGCATACATATTATAATGAAATCAGTTCCCATAAAGCCTAAAGTTTCTAGGCATCTTCCAACGATCAAGCAGCCGGTTAACATTGTCTTTGCTCTTGAATCGAAGTGTAGAAACAAGCTTAAGATGAAATACCATAATTTAATGAGATCCATGATTTCTTTCCTGGGGGGTCTTTTTAATTTCTTGAACAAACGGTTGTTACGCTCAAAACCAACCAAAATAAGCTGAAGCGCACGACAAGTCTACCAATAATACTTTTTGCCGTTTCTTCTTGTTAGATAATGAAGTAAGTGAGAACAATGTCTTTGAGCAGTTGACGTTAAAACACACGTATTTTAGGTCACTTGTATGGACATTATGTAAATCATAATTTATTTATTAGGGTTTTACGCGTTTACTCTTAACCGTAAACTTTAAGTTATATCGCGTAAATGAAAATGATCATACATTGTAAACGGGCCTTAACGAATTAAATGTTTACTCAAGCAAGTGTCATTTGCTTACTTATGAGGATAATAAATAACTTTGTTCATCTTATTTTTATTGGCTACGTAAAATTCTTACGTTTCATAATAAAATACGTTTAGGCATACCCGGAAGTTCTAAAACCTAACTACGCCTAAACAAATACCCACGATTATACCCAATACTCAAAATAATCAAAAATTACATCATTTATATATATATATGCCGAATTTTAAGAAGATAGGACCAAGAGTCATCATTTTCATAATATCTAGATATTAACATAAAGTAAACTCTTACACATTTTTCCAACTTGTCATGCTTAACTTAACTAGGGTTAGAAAGTAACTAGGGTTAAGTTAGCAAGATATTTAGACTATAAATAAGCTTGCATGCATGGCTAATGTTTACATACTTCTACACTTAACAAATTTCATTTTCTTTCTTCCTTGTCTACTCCAAAACCCACGGCACCAATAGGCCATAAAAACAAATCCATAATTTGATTTTGTAAAATCATACAACCCTTTACATAACATACTTAAGGTACTCTAAGGTGTTGGGAAGCATTGGTTCTTCATTTTCAAGAAATAAGAAGAAAAAGGAAGGATTAGGGTTTTGAAAACCTAACCTTGGGTTATAAGCTTGGAAGCTTTATTTTTGAATCTAAACACGGGTTTAGAACTTATTTCACATCTCTTACATCATTACTAAGGTTTTCTTAAATCCTTTATACTTTTCTTTCTTATGATTTTATGTATTACATGTTAAATATAGCCATAATCACCACTAATGACTTTTAAATGTATAAAATAGATTTTTATTTGAGTTTATCAATTTATACACTTATTCTCATGTTCTAATGTTATAAATATCATGGAAAAGTAAATATAAAAGTATGTTAACTTCTAGTTTAAGTATAAACATGTTTAAAGCTAATTAGGGTTTTATAAGTTTTCTTGAACTTCACTTGTGAAAATAATGAAAGTAAAAGGGTTAAACTTGTTAAAATGAAATTATATGGACTAGGGATGATATTAGACTTTATTATAAGTACCACATATGTAAAATTGGTAATAGAGTTTTTTAGTAAACTACTAACTTTAATAAGTACATTAAAACAGGTTTTATAAAGATAACAAACATGAAATAATAGGGTGTCAAATTCGAATTTTTGCGACAGTAGGTTACTGATATTTTATAAAATAATATGCCTCATGACGATTCCGTAAATGATTAGAAACTTGAAAACCGATCTATAACGAAAAAGATACGGTTACAAAACGAGTTTAGATATAAATACTTGATAAAACAATTTTATAGAAAAGTTACTATTCATGGCAGTAGGTTGGAGTTTATACACCTAAACTATGATATAACTTTTGATTACGAGACGTACACGAAAGAAGTTCAAAAACGGACTATAACGAATGTATATTACGCTTTTTTAATAATTAAAGAGTTTATAAAGTAATTTTATAAACTTTTTGCATGAACAGTAAAAAGCACTAATTCATCAGTGGATTTATTTGTATAAAATATAATAAACCTTTTTAATAACGAGAACGTACTCGAAGGGATCACTTAAAATCGGAGTTAAAACGATAAGTTATCGCGATTACGAGTTTACGCTAATTACAGCCTAAACGACAACTGAAGCTGTTGTTGAACAGTAAATTTTACTATTCATCACCAGAATTTTAAAAACCTTTAAAATGTAATATTTTGATTACTCGTCTTTCTACGAGACTGTGGACGTAAAAACGCGAGCAACGGGCTCTAAAACGACCAAGTTAGGTCATTTTTCGAAAAGTATATTTCTAAACATTTTCCCTTTATAAATTATATTTTACTAAAATGATTAGTCGTGCGTGATTATGCTATATAGAATATTGATGTGGTTATCAAAGTGCCTATCTTATATAGGGAGGTTTCATAATGAGGCCTCTTCGGATGGCGTAATCGATGAGTTGTTGGATTTACGATTTAAAGTGTCAAATCCTCGTACGTCATGTAATGACCTCTTTATTTATGATTAGCCCGAAGATAGTATGATGTAACAACTATAGATTATATTCGATGTTAATTAATGTACTCAGTACTTATAAGCCTTAAATTTAAATAGGTTGCATTTATCGTCTTGTGTTGACGTTTTATCGAGATTTAATTGAGCTATCATGTATTCAGGTGAGTTCATAGCCCCACGTTTTACTTTTAATCCTACTTTAATAAGTTTTGGAGGTGAAAACTATGCACGTTTTTACAAGAATTGGACGCCAAGTGGTAATTTTATCATGATTACGTTTTGCCTTATAGTAGGGATAACCCACTGTGCCATGAATCATGAACTGTTAAAGACTATATGTAATCGTGGATTACATTATGTGAGCAGCGATGATAATAAATAGATCTATTTGATGGACTTCCCCGTTTTCGGGGTGACAGCTATCATTAGAGACGATACGCGATCAATTTCCTGTCGGATAGTGGATGTTAAGGGTTGAACGTCTCACGGGCAAGTAGGCATATATATTTATATATTGTATTAATTATGTCGAGTTTCTTTGAGTCATGAGCTTAGGACAACGTAATACAATTTGTGATGTCTGCAATTGTTGCATTATCACGGGGAGGAACGTCTTGCGGTCCTGCATGCTCATTTATTAAACCTATGAAATTCACTACCTTTATGTTGGACGTTTTAAATGCAATGTTTTTCAGGAGGTATTAAGCACGAGGTGCGAGGAGACATGGGGGTTATATTTTGAAAGTCATGCATATTAAGATTTAGGTACATTACATTTTGTTTATTGTATGGCTGGAAATCTTTGTAACAATATCAAGTAATGCTTCGGGCTTTTGTAACAAATACTTAAATATATCCAATGTATTCAGTTTTAACGACTTTTTGTGTCGTTCTAATATTATTTGTGTTATGATCTGTATAAAGTAACATGCCCCGGATCCTTATTCCGCTGCGACCCATTTTGGGGGTGTTTCAGATTGGTATCAAGAGCCAAGGTTATAGAGAACCAGGTCAAATGTTTTGCTGACTATAACCGTTTTCAAACATTGCATTAAAACTAGGGTTTCTGCGGACATACATAAATATATGTTTGCATTAGTTAGAAATACAAAGTGCTTACATGATTAAATATACGTGTTTACATTATAGTATTGTAATTATACTAAGTCTTATATTAGGCTATACTTATTTAAGTTACTCTATGATTTTCAGATATTATCATGTCCGATTCGAACATTTACTATTTTTACATACTTAACGGTAGCTGGAATATTCAGACATGGGGTCACCAGGAAAGTGGACGGACCACCATCGCCGGTTACATACCTGGCCAGAGGCACCACTCACCGTGGATTTACGTTGCCTGGCCCGGGAGGCACCCACCTTCACCTATTTAATACCATATGGTACCGAGCCAGGAGTACCCGGAGTTTAGGCACTGGAGGATATGTCCTTTCCAGCTGAGGAGCAGCCGGTACCTGCTGTTGTTTCACCTAATGCGGACTCAACCGGGATATATTCCGGTCTGATCAGGAGGAGATCCGGAGGATGAGAGGATCATTGAGGAGGACCCTGCCTACTATCTGCTGGACATAGGAGATGTGATGAGGAGGCTGAGGGGCGGAGCACTAGCTCCCTGCCGACTCTTACAGTTGTCGCTTTCCAGTGTTGATCGTTACCGACTTATATTCTTTTAGCTCATACTCAACCATTTCCCCAAACACCATCTCCTCTACCTCCCAATACTAATATTCCAATATTGAGCCTCTACTCGTATTGAGTATTCCCGAGAGTTGGTTTACCTCTCGGCAAGAGCTCGTATGTTCTCTACCCCTATTTACGAGGGTCGGGGAGACTTCAGCGGCCGGTGTGCTAGATAGATGTACCTGCTTCATACCAAGGGGAAGACCCTTATGTTGTAGACAGGGTAGACCTTTTATGAATTTTGTCGATATGGTAGATGTCGCTACTAGACATCCTGGATGTACGATTTCTAGGGAGTTAGACTAGTTGGCATCACGGATGCGAGAGTGGAATGGTTGGTGAAAGCCTCGAGGAGAATCGCTCCATCCACCATAGAGGGAGTCAAATTCGGAATATAGATTCTTCTACCACTTTTGATCTGGAGAACTACCATCATGCATGTTTGAGGATGATGCTCGAGGACTGGATCGGTCTGAGCTGAGAGGCGAGTCAACCTATTGTATAGAGATAGGCCTATCGCCATCATCTAGCAGTTATGGTCGAGAGGGCGGCTTTGGTTGGCCGTTGAGGCCTGGGATTTTCATATGGACGTTACATCTTAGCGACGATGCACGTTCATGTTTTGGCACTACGTACTACAGTAGTGGAAATAGCGTGCATTGATTTTGGATTACCGGCAGCAGACACCAGAGACACGTTCAGTTGACAATGGCACTCAGTGTTTAAAGGGGCCTACAGACACAGATGGCGAGTTTCAGAGGCCATCGGGTACTCGAGATGGTCGGCACAGCCCGAGCTTGCACCAGAGTGAGGCTGGTAGTTGTTCTATGATTTTGGTTAGGTGTAAGTATGCTATGCAGCTGTTAAGTATTATGGGTTTTTCCCAGCTAGAGGCGGTATAGATCTTTTTTGTGTTTTGATTAGCTTATCTTGTATAGCATACTAGTGTTACGGAGTTTTATCTCGGCTAGTATGGCTTTAGGTTATTTTTTCTGTATACCTAGTTGTTTATGATCATTTGTAATATTAAAACCAATCATGTTTTATTTTCTAGGTTATATATGAAAAGGAAGGATTATGTTTTATATTGAAGTCGAGTTTATTGTGATGATGTCGATTTGTAAATTTCAATTACTATTGTGTATTTGCTTGTGTTGTGATCTCGTTTTATTCATTTATGTATACATCGGGGGTTATGGTTAAGATTTGAAATCTAACGGGTGTTATGTTTTTCTTGTGATTAAGAAATGGCACCAGAGGAAGGGCCCACAGAACACGATGGTCAAGGTAGTCACCACAAACTCACCCCACCAGGTCACCACAACTCCCCAACCAGTCACAGACCCTATACCCTACTTCGGTCACGAGTGCCCAACTGCAGGCCACTATGATTGGACGAAGGTGCTTTTAAGGTGCACTGGCAGCACGTGATACAACCAGGAATGGTGATGATAGCCATTCTTCGGGAGTAGGTATCAGAAGGCCTGTGCAAGTTGCTCGTGAATGCACCTACCCGGACTTCCTAAAATGCCAACCCTTGAACTTCAAGGGCACTGAGGGAGTTGTTGGACTTACCCGATGGTTTGAGAAGTGGAGGGTCTGTTGTTCAGTATTAGCAATTGCACAACAGCTAGTCAGTCAAATTTGCGACTTTCACTTGCAGACGATACTCTTACATGTGGACATGCCCATGTTAAAACACATACTCTGAGGCAGCTCATGCCATGCCCGCTATGGGCAACACTGAAGAAAAAGATGACTGATAAATACTGCTCCGAGGGGCTGAGATCAGGAGATTGAGCCTGAGATGTGGAATCTGAAGGTTAAGGGCACCGATGTGGTGGCCTATAATCGACGATTTCAACAACTAGCCTTGATGTGTGCCAGAATGTTTCCGGAAGAGTCAGACCAAATTGAAAGGATATTACGGTGGCCGTGCCCGATTGATACTTGTAGCGTAAAGGGCATCAAAATCAAAAACTATGCAAGAAGTTATTGAGTTTCTACCCGAGTTAATGGAGGACAAAACCAGGCCTATGTTGAACGTCTAGCTAATAACAAAAGAAAAGCTGAGGACTCTGCCCGGAACAACCAAAATCAGCAAGCAAACAAGAGGCAAAACACCGGAAGGGCCTATGCCGCAGGGAATGTTGACAGGGGACAATACGAAGGACCCAGACCTTGGTGTTCTAAGTGTAACTTATCACCACCTACGGTCCTTGTACTTCAAAATGCACACGTGTAACCGATTTGGTCACTTATCTCGTGACTGCAGACTTCCCAAATGGCCAACCCTGCGGCTAATCAGGGGGTAAATGGTAAGTTATGAATGTGGTGCTCGGGACATATCAAGAGGGATATTGTCCGTAAACATGAAGAACAACAACAATCGGGGTAATGGGATGGAAATGCCAAGGCTCCGACAAGGTGTAACGCCTTGTGGGAACTACAGGGGCAAACCCCGGACAAACAATGTGTTACGGGTTAGTTTCTCCTACACAATCGCTATGAATCTATTTTTATTTGATACTGTGCCGATAGGAGTTTTGTATCTACTACATTTAGCTCTCGAATTGTATCACTCCAATGCATTAGATCGATGATTATGTTGTCGAACTAGCCGACGGGGGTGGTTGGGTTACAACACTATTATTCGTGGGTAGTACGTTAAACCTCTTAAATCATTCCTTTCAACACTAGACTAAGCCCGTTAGACCTAGGTAGTTTTGACCTTAATCATGGTATGGATGGTTGGCAAAAAACCAATGCCGTATCATCTGTGCAGAAGATCGTTCTTCGTATTCCCTTTGGTCAGACGAAATTTTAATCGTTCGAGGGTGACGGAAGCGTAGCAAACAAAACCGGGACTCGATTGAGCCTCAGCTCGTGTACTAAAGCTCACGGGTATTAGCAAAAGGATGTCACGTATTCTTAGCAAATATCACCTCCAACAAGTACGAAGATAAGTCAAAGGGGAAGAGACTTGAAGACGTGCCAGTTGTTCGGGAATTTCCTGAAGTTTTCGAGGACTTGCCGGGTATACCACCCACTCGACAAGTCGAATTTAAAATCGATTTGGTACCTGGTGCTGCACCTATGACGCGAGCTCCATATAGATTAGCACCGTCGAAATGAAGGAACTAGCGGAGCAACTACAAGAACTTACGGACAAGGGCTTCATAAGACCAAGTTCCTACTTGGGAGCTCCAGTCCTATTCGTCCAAGAAGAAAGATGGTCTTTTCCGGATGTGTATTGATACAGAGAATTGAAACAAATTGACGTAAGAACGTTACCCACTCCCAGGATTGAACGACTATTCGACCCAACTGCAAGGGTCGAGTATTAATTCAAGGATCGATCTTGAGGCTCGGGGTATTCACCAGTTGAGAGTTCAGAGAAGGATCCTCAAGGATGCCGTCAGGACTCGATCGGTCACTATGATTCCAAGTCATGCCTTTTGGTTAACTAATGCACCAGCCGTGTTCATGGATCTTATGAAACACGGGCTGTGTAGACCGTACCTAGACCAAGTTTGTAATTCGTTCTTCACCGATGACATCTTGATCTAATCCAAAAGGAGAAGGACATGAAGGAAATCTTAGGCAAATCTAAAATTGCTTACGAAGGAAGATTGTATGCCAAGTTCTCTAAGTGTGAATTCTGGTATTCCAGAGTACAATTCTCGGACATGTGAATGACTGTCAAGGTTATACGTTGACCTACAAGATTGACATCTATCCAGGATTGGCGGTCTCCAAAACCACCAACAGAGATTCGCCAAATTTTTGGGCCTTGCCGGCCTATATATAGAGATTTATCGAAGGGTTTTCCAAAGATAGCCAAAAACAATGACCAAAGAACCCAGAAGGTAGTCAAGTTTGATTGGTGGTGATAAACAAGAAGCAGCTTTTCAAACTATTGAAAGCAGAGAAACTGTGCAGTGCACAATCCTAGCCTTACCTGACGGAAGCGAAGATTTTATCGCATACTGTTGATGCTTCAAAGGAGGGTTTGGGCCGCTGTGTTGAGGCAAAGAGGAAAAGGTGATTGATATGCATTCACGTCAGTTAAAAATTCATGAGAAGATAATTACTCAACACATGATTTGGAACTTGGAGCAGTAGTGTTAGCTCTAAAGATGTGGAGACACTATCTGTTCGGGACCAAGATGCACGTGTTCCTGATCATAAGAGTTTACAACAGATTCTGATCAGAGGGATTATATATGATTCCCCCCCCCCCCCCCCCTTAAGGCAACGTCGCTGGTTAAGAGTTCTGAAGTGATTACGATTGTGAAAATCGTTATCACCCGGGAAGGCGAATGTTGTTGCTGATGCTCTGAGCAGAAGAACGAGAACCACTAATGGGTTCGTGCCTTAGTGATGACTATTGGCTTGGATCTTCTAAACAAATCTGAACGCCAGACGGAAGGCAGAAAGCTGGAGAACATCAAGAAGGAGGATGTTGGAGGTATGTTAGTTGAGAATTCAAAGGATCCGAGAGAGAAGTCAGAACAGAAAAAAGGTTGGAACAGCGTTACGGATGGAAACTATATGCCTCAAGGCATGGAGGTTGGTTACCTTGTTATGGCGATTTACGGATGTAATCATGCACGCGTCCCACAATCAAAATATCAATACATCCGGGTTCGACAAGATGTACAAGACATGAGAAGCTATACTTGGGTGGCCCAATATGGAAGGCAACATCGCCACTATGTTAGCAAGTGTTTGACATGTGCTTAAGGTCAAAGTCCGAACAAAGAGAACATCAGGTTTGTTTAGTGGCAACCCGATTATACCTTGAATGATAAGTGGGACAACATCACGATGGACTTTGTCACAAAGCTTCCTAAGTCATCGCAGGGTTATGACACTATTTGGGTAATCTATAACACCCTGTGTTTTCAAGTCATTGACGACGTCAACAAATCCGCAATGTACTTTTTGTATTGTACATGTTTGCTTGAAATTGTAAGCGATAAGTTAAATCGCGTACGCTAAATATTATCGTTTAATGTAAACGGGCATTAAACCGTCAAACGTTTACATCAATCATGAGTTATATAATTATTTCGATAATAATTATGATCTTCGTTCGTTTATTTTATTGGTTACGTGAGTTAAATTCATTTAACGATAAATGTCGTTTAAGCATAACCGGAAGCACGATAATTATTCTACGCTTCAACAAATACCCTCGTTTATACCCAATAGCTAAGATTTATTTAGAATGTAGCTAAATAAATATTACTTACATTCTTTTTACACTAGAATGAGACAATGTACAAGTAATAGGCAAATAAACACCTCTTTATCAAAATTGTACAAATTGAAACTAGTATTAAATCTTGCAATAATGTAACTACAATAAAAAAAAAAAAATGTGTATCATCTCCCTAGCCATATCATACGGCATACATATATAGAATAGATAGGAAATTGCAAAATTTTCAAGTATTGGTCAAATGTACACATTCTAACTCATTAATGCTAGTAGTTCCTAGTCACATGACTAAAGGACATAAACTCGTGAATCCTTGTTTTCCTCTTTATGTTCTTTGAACATTGACTAGCTATTTCAAGTTTGAAAGACATATTATATACATAAGGGTGTAAGTACTAGCACATATAACTCATTCATACATAAAACACTTAGTTGAAAAATCAAAACTCCTTCCCTTGTTTTTCTCTTCCAACTCACGGCACACAACCCTCACCCACATAAACCCATAGCAAATTTTATACAATCAAAACCCTTCTATATACAACCATTCTAAGATGTCCTAAGGTGTTCCCAACCATTCAATCACCTTTTTGTATCCTTTAATCAAGAAAACGCATGTTAGGGGTCCACATTGCAGGATTGGATTTCAAGGCTAAACTAGGGTTTAGTAATAGTTTTCATCATCTACACTCTTATAGGTCTATATAATTCTCTTTAATATTTTTACCTTTATCATTTATATGCATATGATGTTTCTTATGGCTTGAAATCACCATTTATAATTTTTATACATATAAAAGTGGTTTTTACTTGTAAACAATATTTTGAGCACTTTTATACATGATATGATATTGTTAATAACATGGAAAAATGGACATAAAAGTATTACATTATGTTAATATAGTGTAAACATGTTTGTGGACAAATTAGGGTTTCATGGTTTTCATAATATGTATCAAGTTAAAAAATATACTAATGACTATTGAGTTACTTTATGGACTTATAAGATGTTGTATAGTCTTTAAAAATAAGTTATGCTATAATGAGGGTACTTGTATATAATGAAATATATGTAAAAAAGTTAACCTTATGTAAATAGTACTTAAATAAGTAAGTGTAAAGGAAGGGAATCTTATCATGGCAAGACTTTGTGTTACATGGCCACATATGACAAATTATGAACTTTTGGACAATATGTCTATAAGATATTAATCCTTTCTAAATATATGAAGATTTATGTAACAAGTAAAAGTGTAAAAAACTTAAAATAAGTTTAAAATTGGACACATAAAGACATGCCTCAAACATTCTGAAACTTTTCGGGTATTATAAAACCTTTTATATTATATTTTATAAAATAACACAACTCCACGACGATTCCGAAAGGATAAGAAACTGGTTAAACGGGTTTTATAACGAAAAAGTTACAGTTTAAAAACGAGATATAGTCAATTTAACGGAGTTTATAAGATATTTTTATAAAACAGAAATTATTATTTTATTAAATCTCTAAATCCAATATTTTCCAATTACGAGACGTCCTCGAAAGAATTAGCTAAACAACGGAGCATAATATCGAATAAAATACGACGTTTAAAGTTTAACGACTCAACAAATACAATTTAACTGAAAATCAGTCTGTTGGGAACGTTAAAGTATGTTCACCAGAGGGACAAAAATTGGTAAATTGTTCAATATCGAAAATTCGACTTATACGAGAAAATGGCCATAGGAACGCGAGAAAGAAAGGATTAAAACGTGAAAGTTATGTCAAATTTACTAAATGTGTATTTATAAACATTTTAACTTTATAATCATGTTTTTATTTAAATAAATAAATGGTGATTAGTTAAATGAACATATGCATGATACTAGTTATCAGTATGATTAGCGCTTACTCGACCTTAAATTAAATAGGTTGCATTCGCTGATTTGCGTGGCGCATTATTTGTCATAATCGGATTTATCAGAACTCAAGGTGAGTTCATAGCCCCACATTTTACATGCTTTTGTTTTACAAAGTTTTTGGGGTGAAAGACATGCAATGCTTTACAATTGGACACAAGTGGTTAAGTTTCATGTTAAGATTACGTGTTGCCTAAGTAGCGATAACCCATATCTGAGCCCCTATCAGAACATGTAATTGTGAGCTGCGAATTATTATAGGATCTATATGGGTTGACAACCCCGTTACGGGAGATTAGCTATCACTAGACAAACGAACGTCATTACCATGTCGAATAAAAGGATGCTTGCGGGTTGTAGCACATCATCACGGGCAATGTAGGCCATATTTAATTTGGTATTCATACACGTCAAGGCTGCTAGTGTCATGAGCTTAGAGCAACGTAATTACATTTATATGATATCTGCATCTGTTGCATTATCATACACTTGGGGAAATCTTGTGGTCCTACAATATATGATTTATCAAACCTATGAATTCACCAACATATTGTTGACGTTTTAAAGCAATGTTTTTCAGGGGATCAATAAGCACAAGGTGCGATGGATACATTGGTGGTTTTGATATGGATGTCTTGCATTAAAGATTTTGTCGCATTTCATTTTGTTAACTGTTATGGGCGGAAAATCTTTGTATTTGATTAAGTGAACAAGTTAAGCTACGGGCTTATGTAACAATGACTTTGTTAAATCCAATGTATCGTTTTCAAACGACTTTTTGGTCATTCTATATATCTCTTGTGTTGTTGATCAATAAAGTAACACGCCCCGGACCCATATTCCGCTGCGACCCAATTTGGGGGTGTTACAGATTGGTATCAAGAGCCAAGGTTATAGAGAACCAGGTCAAATGTTTTTGCTGGACTATAACCGTTTTCAAGAGTTGTTTTTATAAACAAAGGGATTACACGGGACATACATATGTGCATACATTCATGCATACACTACTTGTTGCATTAGTTGGTGGGCTTGATGCATTCATAATAATATACATGTTATAACTAAAATGTATTTTTACTATAGAGTTCTTATATGGAATACTTAAATATAAGCTATCTTTGGATTTTTTCAGATTTAGGTCATGTTCAGATTCTGAGGAATCAGGGATCACGCATACGACAGTAATCCAGCTATATTGCGGAACTACCCGATTAGTAGGTTCACACGAGCCGATGATCATGAGTTACTCGAGCCACCTTACATGCTAGAGGACCCGTACGTAGAGGCCGCTTTTCAGGCACCACCCTCTCCCGATTATGTGCCTGGCCCAGAGGAGCCTGAGCAGGCACCACCCTCACCTGACTATGTTCCAGGTCCAGAGCTTGCTGAATGGACGAGTTCGTTTGCGAGGGACCAGCCATATGTGAGGGACGCTCTACCCTATGGCACCTCACCTGATGATGTTCCGGAGTCTGATCCTGAGGCCGATCCGGAGGCGGTGACGAGAGGTCCCTGAGGGAGGAATCCTATGACTATTCGCTTCGGAGGAGATGACGGAGACGATGAGATGGACATTGAGGAGGATGAGGATGCTGATATGGATATCGATGAGGAGGATGAGGATGATGAGATGGATGACGAGGAGGCGGAGGAGGAGCACTTAGCTCCTGCCTACCCAGTAGTGGTTGCTTTACCAGCTACTGTCCCGTCTGCGGAGGAGACTGAGCCATTTGAGACCGATGAGTTGCGGCCAACCACCACCTCACCTGCATACCGTTATGACGGTAGGATTTCTATTCCAGGCCATTGCCTGTACCAGCATGGTCCCGACTCTGAAAGGGTTGCCAGATTACTTGCTATATCTTCCCCTCAGCGTCACCACTACTCTCCATGGTCTTCATCACACCACAGTTTCCTTTCACATTATCACCACCTTCACCTGTCTTGCCAGACACCTCCTAGTCTATTCGCTATTGGGGCTATCGAAGTGGGCTTACGATTCGGTGAGAGCTTGATGGCTGCAGCTACTTCCCACTCAATACCCCCCCCATTTTAAAACCCACCACCCTATACTCTCCCCACTAGACGGAGTGCCACACCACCTTGCCTACATCAGTTCCTACTTCATTTCCCACACTATCATTACCACCTATCTGTACAGTCATAGGAGACGGCCACCGAGGTTAACCTACCACCTCGGATGGGATTAGGTCTTCGCCACTAGGTCCCGGGATATGGGTCGGAGAGAGCTCCGCCTGTGCTGGTACTAGACAGCTGGAGGTTTTAGGGCAGGAGTACAGAATTTATTGCCCATATGATAGGCAGGTTGCCGTGACCCTGAGAGGTACGCTGGATATGGGTTACCGATTATGGGATGAGACGGCGTTTGAGACTTTTCTGGGCTAGCTCGGTTAGTTACAGATATAGAGTTGGGTGCAACATGAGGGAGTTTGGATTGTCGTTGGTTGTACGAGATACAATGAGATTGTACACGAGTTGGAAGACGCAGCAGGGACTCTGAGACAGTGTTTCGGCGGTCGGGTCAATATGTTGTTTCGGGATAGTCGTACTCATGCGACTACACGTCAGCTCATGTGAGACCGAGGCTGGCCTGTCCAGAGAGGCTGAGGACGAGCAAGGGATTCGAGTGATCTTGCTTCCTGGAGGGGTTATATCTTACGGACCACCGTCTTGCACAGATGGAGGAGATCAACAGAGTTACATCGGCTGATCGTAGGTGGCAGTGAGCGATGTCGAGTTGTTAGCGACCCTGACCGCAAGGACGGCGAGGAGAGATGAGAGAGCTGAGAGCTGCTGATCGCACTCGACAGCAGCAGATTATTCAGACCTTGACTGTTGTACAGACACTACAGAGGGAGATGGTTCCACTACAGGGACTGGTCGCCACACTGCAGGGGCAGGTGACCGACTTACAGGGACAGGTGATGACATTGCAGGGACAGGTTACTACCTTACAGGGACAGCAGGGACTCGCTGGGGGTCCTGCACAGCCAGAGCTACCAGAGGACACTGGCAGCAGTTCTTAGATTAGACTTTGTTATGGCTAGTCATTTTGTATATAGCCTACTAAGTATTACGGGTTTAATCTCGGCTAGTAAGGCTTTAGGTTGTTATGTTTATTTTGTAACCTAAACATATGATCCTTTTGTATCCAAACCAATCATGTATGTTTTTCCGTTATATATGAAATGGTAGTATTATGTCATGTTTAAATCGAATTTGTGATGAATGAATGTCGATTTGGTTATATCATTGTTAATTACAATTCAATTGTACATTTCACTGTGTGATGTGATCTCACTTTAATTTTCATGGATATGTCATGTCGTGGTTATGATTTTATGAAATCTAACAAATATTGTATTTTCTTATGATTGAAGAAAATGGCACCAAAAAGAGCCACGAGGACAACACGAGCCACGACCACACCAAACCCAACAGCAACCACAACCACTAATGTCACTAATGCCCAACTCCAAACTATGATCAATCAAGGAGTCAGTGCCGCCTTGGCCGCACGTGACGCAACCAGGAATGGCACTGATAGCCATTCTTCGGGAACGGGTGTCAGGGGATCTGAACGCGTTACTCGAGAGTGCACTTACCAGGATTTCATGAAATGCAAACCTCTGTATTTCAAGGGCACCGAGGGAGTGGTTGAGTTAACCCAATGGTTTGAAAGAATGGAGACTGTCTTTCGAATAAGCAATTGCTCGGCGGAAAATCAGATCAAATTTGCTACCTGTACTCTGTTAGCAGGTGCCTTGACATGGTGGAATACCCATGTTATGACTGTTACTCATGATGTTGCTTATTCAATGACTTGGGTGAATCTGAAGAAAAAGATGACTGATAAGTATTGCCCACGAAATGAAATGAAGAAGCTAGAAGCTGAGTTGTGGAACTTGAAGGTAATAGGTACTGATGTGGTCAAGTACAACCAACGTTTTCAAGAGCTAGCACTACTGTGTGTTAGAATGTTCCCTGAGGAGGCGGATAAAATTGAAAGGTATGTCGGGGGATTGCCCGACATGATCCATGGAAACATCGTGGCTTCAAAGCCAAAGACAATGCAAGAGGCTATCGAAATGGCCACAGAGTTGATGGACAAGAGAGTCAGTACCATGGCGGAAAGACAAGCTGAAAACAAGAGGAAGTCTGAAAACACTTCCCGAAGCAATCAGAATCAACAACAGCAGCCAAACAAGAGGCAGAACACCGGGAGGGCGTACACTGCTGGATCAGGTGATAAGAAACCATATGGGGGATCTAGACCCCTATGCTCAAAATGCAATTACCACCATGACGGTCCGTGTGCTCCAAAGTGCTATAAATGTAACAAATATGGTCACATCGCTCGTGACTGTAGAGGTACGGGAAATGTCAACAACAATAACAACCAGAAGGGCACCGGATCGGGTCAGAAACCTACTTGTTTTGAGTGTGGAGCTCAGGGGCACTTCAAAAAGGAATGTCCAAGACTGAAGAACAACAAAGGCAACCGTGGTAATCAAGCTGGGAATGATAGGGCTCCAGCGAAGGTGTATGTGGTTGGAAATGCGGGGGCAAACCCGGACAATGTCGTTGCGGGTACGTTCCTTCTAAACAATCGTTATGCTTATATCTTGTTTGATACGGGTGCCGATCGAAGTTTTGTGTCTACTGCATTTAGCTCCCAAATTGACATCACACCTTCTACCCTAGATCACTATTATGATGTTGAACTAGCCGACGGGAGGATAATCGGGTTAAACACTATACTTAAGGGTTGCACATTAAACTTCCTAAACCACCAATTCAATATAAACTTAATGCCTGTAGAACTTGGTAGTTTTGATGCTATAATCGGTATGGATTGGTTGGCGAAGCACCAAGCGGTCATTGCATGTGCCGAGAAGATTGTTCGCATCCCCTGGAAAAATAAAACCCTAATCATACACGGTGATGGAAGTACCCAGGGAAATGTGACACGATTAAACATCATTTCTTGCACTAAAACGCAGAAGTACATAGAGAAAGGTTTTCCTATCTTTCTAGCACATGTCACCACAAAAGAGATTGAAGACAAGTCGGAGGAGAAGCGACTTGAGGACGTACCCATAGTTCAAGACTTTCCTGAAGTATTTCCTGAAGACTTGCCGGGTCTTCCTCCGACTCGACAAGTGGAGTTTCAAATTGATTTGGTACCTGGTGCTGCACCTGTAGCACGGGCACCTTATCGACTGGCGCCTTCTGAGTTAAAGGAATTATCTGAGCAACTGAAGGAGCTATCCGACAAAGGCTTTATAAGGCCTAGTTCCTCGCCCTGGGGAGCTCCGGTCCTGTTTGTCAAGAAGAAGGACGGGTCATTCCGGATGTGCATTGACTACCGGGAACTGAATAAATTAACGGTGAAGAACCGTTATCCGCTCCCAAGAATTGATGACCTATTTGATCAGCTCCAAGGGTCGAGTGTCTACTCGAAGATTGACTTAAGATCAGGTTATCACCAATTGAGGGTTCGGGAGAAGACCTTTCCGAAGACTGCCTTAAGAACTCGTTTTGGGCATTACGAATTCCAGTATGCATTTGGTTTTGACAAACGCACCTTGCCGTATTCATGGACTTATGGAATAGGGTTTGCAAAACCATACCTGGATAAAATTTGTGATTGTCCTTTATTGAATGACATTCTGATTTATTCGAAGAATAAGAAAAGAACATGAAGAACACCTCAAGCTAATCTTAGAATGTTAAGAAGGAGGAGTTGTATGCCAAGTTTTCCAAATGTGAATTTTTGGATTCTAAGGTCCAAATTCTTAGGACATGTGATCGATAGTGAAGGAATTCATGTGGATCCAGCCAAGATTGCACCCATTAAGGTATTGGACTTCTCTAAGTCAACAAACGGAGATTCCGTCAGTTTTTGAGTCTTGCTGGATACTATCGAAGTGCATTGAGGGTTTTCAAAGATCGCAAAGCCAATGACAGCTCACCCAGAAGAAGATTAAGTTTGCAATGGGGCGTAAACAGAAGCAGCTTTTCAACTGTAACTGTTGAAGCAAAAGTTGTGCAGTGCACCAATCCTTGCATTACCTGAAGGAAGCGAAGATTTCATCGCATACTGCGACGCTTCGAAGAAGGGTTTGGGCGCTGTGTTGATGCAGAGAGAAAAAGTGATTTCTTATGCATCACGACAGTTGAAGATTCATGAGAAAAACTACACGACTCATGATTTAGAACTTGGTGCAGTGGTGTTCGCTCTCAAGATCTGGAGACATTATTTATATGGAACTAAGTGTACGGTGTTCACCGATCACAAGAGTTTGCAACACATTTTAGATCAAAAAGAGTTGAACATGAGGCAACGCCGATGGTTAGAGTTGCTAAGTGATTACGATTGCGATATTCGTTATCACCCGGGGAAAGCAAATGTCGTTGCTGATGCTTTAAGCAGGAAAGAACGAGAACCACCGCTAAGAGTTCGAGCATTGGTTATGACTATTAGTTTGGACCTTCCCAAACAGATCTTAAATGCTCAGACCGAAGCGCAAAAACCCGAGAACATTAAGAGTGAAGACGTTGGGGGAATGTTGGTTGAAAATGCTAAATTTCCAAAAGCTATTAGAGAACAAAAGTTGGAGCCACGTGCGGATGGAACCCTGTGCCTCAATGGCAGAAGCTGGTTACCTTGTTATGGCGATTTACGGACTGTGATCATGCACGAATCCCATAAATCAAAATACTCTATCCATCCGGGTTCCGACAAAATGTACCAAGACATGAAGAAGTTATATTGGTGGCCCAACATGAAAGCCGACATAGCCACTTATGTTAATAAGTGCTTGACCTGTGCTAAGGTCAAGGCTGAACATCAAAGGCCATCAGGATTGTTAGTACAACCTAAGATCCCTGAATGGAAGTGGGACAACATCACCATGGATTTTGTTACTAAGCTTCCTAAGTCGTCTCAAGGCTATGATACAATTTGGGTGATCGTTGACCGACTTACTAAGTCTGCGATCTTCACCCCAATGAGAGAAACCGATCCTTTGGCTAAAGGAAGTGGTCACGAGGCATGGGATACCCGTCTCAATCATTTGCGATCGTGACCCGAGATTCGCATCAAATTTCTGGAGGTCACTTCAGAGTGCTTTAGGTACAAACTTGGATATGAGTACTGCGTACCATCCACAGACAGACGGGCAAAGCGAGAGGACCATTCAAACTCTCGAGGATATGCTGCGTGCTTGTGCCATCGACTTTGGAAAGGGTTGGGTTAACCATTTGCCATTAGTCGAGTTCTCATATAACAATAGCTATCATGCCAGCATCAAGGCCGCACCATTCGAAGCACTTTATGGTCGAAAGTGTCGTTCACCTGTTTGTTGGACTGAAGTTGGAGAAGCTCAAATACTCGGTCCAGAACTGATTCAAGAGACCACTGAGAAAATCATTCAAATCAAGCAAAGGATGCAAGCCGCTCGTGATCGACAGAAGAGTTACGCTGACTTGAAGCGTAAACCAATGGAATTCCAGGTCGGAGATAAAGTCATGCTTAAGGTCTCGCCTTGGAAAGGGGTCGTACGTTTTGGCAAACGGGGGAAGTTGAACCCTAGGTATGTTGGACCTTTTAAGGTGTTAGAAAGGGTTGGAGAGGTTGCTTACAAGCTTGAACTTCCAGAAGAATTGAGCAGAGTCCATAATACATTTCATGTATCTAATCTGAAAAAGTGTCATGCCGACGAACCATTAGCCGTTCCGTTGGATGGACTTAATTTGGACGACAAACTTCATTTTGTTGAGGAACCGGTAGAAATAGTGGGCCTGAGTTAAATAACGGTGAAGCAAAGTCGGATCCATTAGTCAAAGTTCGATGGAACTCCAAGAGAGGTCCTGAGTTCACGTGGGAGCGTGAAGACCAATTCAAGAAGAAATATCACACATTTCGCATATACCACACCGTCGTCAAGTGCTGCATTGGAGCTTGAGGACAAGCTGTTTAACGGGGGAAGTCTTTAACACCATGAGTATTCAAGTCTTGACGTCGTAAATAAATGTACTTACTTTATTGTTCGTATTTTACGTGTTTGCTTTAAATTGCAAACGTTAAGTAAATCGCATACGCCAAAATTGCGTTCAATGTAAACGGGCACCAAACAATTAAATGTTTACATCAAGCAAGGGTTATATAATTATTTTAAGGATAATTAATAACTTTGTTCATTTTATTTTTATCGGATACGTAAAGTGTATACGTTTCGCGATAAATTGCGTTTAGGCACTCCCGGAACCACAAAAACTTTTCTACGCTTCAACAAATACCCATCAATTTTTACCCCAATAATAATATTACATAAATATATCATTTATAACTTACTTTTGCCGAAAATAATGCAACATGTACAAACATATACTTGAAAAATAAGATAAGACTTTCATCTTGGTCAAATTCATGCCATACCTCTTTATGGCACACCATACCCCCCATCCCTACCATCCCTTGACCCATAACTAAGACTAGGCCATTCCTAGGACACCCCTTATGTCTCCTTGACCAATTATGCTAGTTTATTACTTATATATCATGCAAGCAACTAGCAAGTAACTCTTATACACTTAACACTTAGATAAAATTCACAAATCACTCTCTTCTTTTCCTTCTACATATGTTCGGCATACATAACCTTCCACACTAATCCATATAAACTTTTCTACTAACCCTTACACTTCTATATACACATATCCTAAGATGTACTAAGACATTTGCAAGCATTGGTTAACCATTTCCAAGTTATAATCAAGAAAAAGGAAGCTAGGGTTTAGTTAAGGAAGCTAAGGGTTTATTAAGTGCAAGTTTGGTTTTTGTGGCTAAACAAGGGTTTAGCACTTGTACATCATCATCATCATTCTTCTTAAGGTCCATTTAAACTCTTTATGTTGCTATAACTTTTATTTTTATGCATATGATATTTCTATTTAGCTTAAATCACCATTTAGGTTTTATTCATGAAAATGAAGTATATACTTGAAATGATCATTTTACACACTTTTATA
This sequence comes from Tanacetum coccineum, assembly GCA_026074375.1. Classification (NCBI taxonomy): domain Eukaryota; kingdom Viridiplantae; phylum Streptophyta; class Magnoliopsida; order Asterales; family Asteraceae; genus Tanacetum; species Tanacetum coccineum. The sequence continues at coordinate 100,162 of BQNB010003613.1, forward strand.
TGTTGTGATATTTCATGTTAATAAAGGATGATAAAATATTGTATCATGTTGATTTGGTGTAAACATGATTATGGGATAATTAGGGTTTTTATAGTTTCTTAATATGTTTCAAGTTAAAGAAATACATAAGACAAGTTAAGATTGATTATGGACTTTTAATCATGTTATTAGAACACTAAAATAAAGTATGTTGGAAGAAATACACTTGTACACTTGTAGTTTATATGTAAAAGTGGAAAAGTATGAAAACAAAGTATAAAGAAAAGATCAAAAATGGACTCAACTAAGTCAAGCCAACATTCTGTCCAAAATACGAAATTTGACATACTCATTTTATATTTTTATAAGATAATACATTTCACGACGATTCCGAAAAGGTAAGAAACTTGTTAAACGGATTAATAACGAAAAAGTTATGTTAAAAACGAGTTATACGTTAATAAACGAAGTCGTAAGTAAATTTTTTATAAAATTACAAACAGCAAGGGATTAGTATTTTTAATAAATTAATACATTTTTTAGGATTCCAAAATGATAAGAATCGTAATTTTTCAATTAATAACGAACGAGTTATGAATTTCGCAAGTTTACGACAATTAATACTTTTATAAAACTATTTTTATAAAAGTTACTATTCATGACAGAAAGTTATATTTTTGTAAACCTCATAAAATTATAGAACTTTCAAATACGAGAACGTCCTCCGAAAGTATCGTAATAACGGTGCTATACGAATAAAAATACGACATTTACGGGTTTACGACGACGAATACGATTTTGTTTATAAAGCTCACGTCTTGACGTGAACAGTTAAAAGTTACTGTTACCAGTAGGTCCGAAATTCAAAAATGTCAATTTATGATAACTCGTCTTGATACGAAAAGATGGGCATAAGAAACGCGAGAATCGGGTTTAAAACGCGAAAGTTACGCCAGTTTTACTAAACGGTAATTATAAACGTTTTAACTTATTAAACACAATTTTACCAAAACCATTAGTTGGTGATTGAGCTATATAGAATATTATGTGGTTATCAAAGTACTATATTACTAGGGAGTTTCATAATGAGGCCTCTTCGGATGGCGTTTCGACGAGTTGTTGGATTTACGATTTAAAGTGTCCTAACTCCTCGAACGTCATGTCATGACCTCTTTAATTATGATAGCCCGAACGATAGTACGATGTAACAACTATAGGATTATATTCAATGTTATTGATAAGTACTCGGTACTTATACGACCTATGATAATTTAGGTTGCATTCGATCTTTTACGTGACGCATTATCTGCGATATTTGGATTATCAGAACTCAAGGTGAGTTCATAGCCCCACGTTTTACATGCTTTTGTTTTTACAAAGTTTTTGGGGTGAAAAACATGCAATGTTTTACAACTGGACACAAGTGGTTAAGTTTTATATTATGATTACATGTTGCCTAAGTAGCGATAACCCAATCTGAGCCCATTATCATGAACTGTTAATTACGAGCGCGAATGTTATGAATAGATCTATTGGGTTTGACAACCCCGTTCGGGTGATTAGCTATCACTAGTGAAACGAACGTATACCATGTCGAATATAGGATGTTGCGGGTTAGAACATCACCACGGGCAAACGGCCATTAATTTGGCATCCATACATGTCAAGCATCAGTGTCATGAGCTTAGAGCAACGTAATTACATTTATATGATATCTGCATCTGTTGCATTATCATACACTTGGGAGATCTTGTGGTCCTACAATATATGATTTATCAAACCTATGAATTCACCAACATTATTGTTGACGTTTTAAAGCAATGTTTTTCAGGGGATCAATAAGCACGAGGTGCGATGGATACATTGGTGGTTTTGATTTGGATGTCATGCATTAAAGATTTTGTCACATTTCATTTTGTTATCTGTCATGGGCTGAAAATCTTTGTATTTTGATCAAGTGAACAAGTTAAGCTTCGGGCTTATGTAACAATTACTTTGTTAAATCCAATGTATCATTTTCAAACGACTTTTTGGTCGTTCTATATATATCTTGTGTTATTGATCTGAGAAGTAACACGCCCCGGACCCATATTCCGCTGCGACCCAATTTGGGGGTGTTACATATATAGGACAAGAGGTAGGGTTTTAGTGTCCCTAAGTAAGCCATGACTCAAGTAAAAACTTGAACCATCTTCCTTATGGTCCTTGTGGTTTGAACGACTTGGACAAGGGGGGTTCATCACTTGCTTCCTAGCCAATTTAAATAAAAAATGCTTCCATTGTTGTTAGTGGGGCTGTGGTCCTCCTATGCTATAAGAAGAAAAGAAGTGTAAGAATCACAAGTTCATGCATGAGAGAAAATTACAAGAATGTCACCATCTTGAATGTGGTGGAGTTGAAATTCAAAATAAATGTAAAAGATGCCTTAAAGATTAATTTGGTGTGAGTGTGTGCGTGCGTTTGGAGTATATGGGGAGGGATACCCGAAATTTTTGACATAAAAACACAAGAAGTTCGTTAACTAGGGTTTACATGTAAAGGTGGTAAGTTTCCATGGTTCTGTTTGACGTAAACGCTAAAAACGCGAAACACACACGAATAACGTAGAAATCATAAACAGAAGTGTACGTAAACTATGTAACACTAATAAATGATTAAATTAAGAATAATACGAGTAGACTAAACTTAGTCCGGCGTCAGAATGCTTCCGATAATGATTTTCAGTTTTACGCGAGACAACTTCCCGGAAAATTGCCAAATTCAAACGTATCGTATAATTATCAAAATAATGATCAGAAAAGTTTTAAAATAATAACCTAAAATTTACGGGGTGTCACATCCTTCCCTCGTTAAAAGAGCTTTGTCCTCAAAGCTTGTGACGTAACTTTTGACGTAGATGTAGGGTTAGCAAAAGATGAGGGTACTTTTCTGCATTTGGTCTTCGCGCTCCCAAGTAAACTCAGGACCTCTTTTAGAATTCCAACCAAATTTCACAATCGGGATATGGCTCTGCTTCAAATGTTTGACTTCACGATCCATGATTTTAACCAGTTCTTCGATGAAATTAAGCTTGTCATCAATCTGAATTCCATCCAACGGAATAACTAGTGGTTCGTCGGAGAAACACTTTTTCATATTGGAAACGTGAAAAGTACTATGAACTCGGCTTAGTTGGTTTGGAAGTTTAAGTCGGTAAGAAACTATTCCAATTTTAGCAAGAATCTTGAAAGGTCTAATATAACGAGGGTTCAGCTTCCCCCGTTTGCTGAAACGTATTACCCCTTTCCATGGCGATATTTTCAACATAACCTTATCTCTAAATTGAAACTCCAATGGATTACGTCTCCTATCGGTGTAGCTCTTTTGTCTATCATGTGCAGCTTAAATACGCTTCTTGATTTGGATGATCTTTTCTGTAGTTTCATGAACAATCTTTGGGCTAGGAAGTTGAGCATCTCCAACCTCATCCTAATAGACGAGTGATCGGTACTTACGGCCATATAGTGCTTCGAATGGTGCGGCTTTAATACTCGTATGATAACTATTGTTGTATAAAAATTCTACCAAGGGTAGATGCCTATCCTAACCTTTTCCAAAATCGATCACACAAGCACAGAACATGTCTTCTAAGGTTTGGATGATCCTTTCACTTTGACCATTGGTTTGAGGGTGTTAAGCCATACTCATATCCAATTAAGTACCTAGATCTTTCTGAAGAGACTATCAGAATTGAGATGTGAGTCTACCATCTTAATCAAAGATGATTGAAACTAGTACACCATGCCTCGTGACTACTTCCTTCAAGTATAGTCTAGTAAACTTCTCCATTGAGTCATTCTCCTTCATTGGTAGGAAATGGGTGGATTTAGTAAGGCGGTCGACAAGTACTCTAATTATGTCTTGTCTAGTCAACGTCTTTGGCAATCTAGTAACTAAATCCATTATAATGTTTTCCCACTTCCATACTGGGATCACATGTTAAACCAACAAACCAAATGGTTTTTGGTATTCGGTCTTGACCTTGGCATATGTTAGGCACTTACTAACATAGGTGACAATCTCAGCTTTCATATTGGGCCACCAATACAGTTTCTTTAATTCTTGGTACATCTTGTCTGATCTAGGATGGATCGAATACTTTGACTTATACTACTCGTGCATAATCAAATCTCTCAAGTCACCAAAACAGGGTATCCAACTCGTATTCTTCAAAAACAAAGTTTCATCAGCACGAGGCTCAAAAGCTTCTTAATCATACCACACAAATTTGTGGTTCCATAATTCTCTTCCTTTTCGCCTCAACTTGAGCATTCAAAATTTGCACGGGAAGGTTCAAACCAATCGTCATAATCAAAGCTCGAACTCGTAGTGGCTTAATCCGTTCCTTTCGGCTCAAATCATCCGCCACCACATTCGCCTATCCCGGATGATAACGAATTTCATAGTCGTAGTCACTCAACAATTCCATCCATCGATGTTGTCTCATGTTCAACTCCTTCTGATCAAGAATATGTTGCAAACTCTTATGATCAGTGAACACAATGCACTTCATGCCATAAAAATAATGTCTCCACATTTTGAGAGCAAACACTACAGCTCCAAGTTCTAAGTTATGTGTAGCGCAATTCTTCTCGTGAATCTCGAGTTGCCGTGACGCGTAGGCTATAACTTTTTTGCTTTTGCATCAAAATTACGCCCAACCCCTTGTGAGAAGCATCATAGTAAACCACAAAGTTTTCACTACCTTCGGGTAAAGTCAAAATCAGTGCACTACACAATTTCTTCTTCAATAGTTGAAATGCAGCTTCTTCCTTTTCACCCCAAACAAACTTCATGCTGTTTTGAGTCAACTTCATCATAGGCTTGGCAATTTTTGAGAAACCTTTGATAAATCATTGGTAATAGCCAGTAAGACCTAAAAATTGATGAATCTCTGTCGGAGTCTTGGGTGATGCCCAATCCTTGATTGACTCAATCTTAGCTGGGTCCACGTGAATGCCTTCACTATCAATCACGTGACCGAGGAACTATACCTTTGAGAGCCAAAATTCACACTTTGAAAACTTGGCGTACAATTCTTCCTTCTTAAGTAATCTCAAAATTAACTTAAGGTGCTCTTCATGCTCCTTCTTATTCTTGGAGTAGATCAAAATGTCATCGATGAAGACTATCACAAATTTATCCAGATATGGTTTGCACACCCAATTCATCAGATTCATGAATATCGCCGGTGTGTTGGTCAGTCCAAATGGCATCACTTGAAACTCGTAGTGATCGTAGCATGTCCTAAACACCGTCTTTGGAATGTCTTCCTCTTGAACTCTGAGTTGGTGATAACCAGATCTCAGGTCTATCTTAGAGTGGACTCTTGACCCTGGCAACTGATCAAACAAGTCATCAATTCTCGGAAGTGTATATCGGTTCTTTATAGTAAGTTTGTTTAGTTCACGGTAGTCGATACACATCCGAAAAGATCCATCTTTATTTTTGACAAATAAAACTAGAGCTCCTCAAGGTTAGGAACTGGGTCTTATAAATCATTTGTTAGAAAGTTCTTACAGTTGAGCAGACAATTCTTGCATTTCTGACAGTGCTAATCTATACGAGTCTCGTACTACAGGTGCAACACCAGAGACTAAGTCAATTCGGAATTTAACTTGTCGAATCAGTGATAAGTCTGGGAGCACGATATGATGTTCGACATAGGCCCGCTACTACCATCATTCCTATTGCCTTGAAGCGTTAAAGTTTCATCACCTAAGCGGATACGAACAATCTTTTCATTACAAATGATTACGGCGTGGTACATTGTCAATTAATCCGTACCGATAATAACGTAAAAACTACCAAGTTTTACGGGCATTAAGTCTCTATTGAATGGATGATTCGGAAAATTTAGTGTACAATCTCAAATGATAGTATCAAATCTTATGATCTTTTCATCGGCTAACTCAATAGAGTACTTAGTGTCTACGGTAGATGAGACGATCTCTCTTAGAGGGCTAAACTCAATGAATGTGAGGCTTCTATCAAATAGGTTTTATATACTTGTAATAACAACGTACTTTGCTTTAACTTCATGTTTATTAGAAGTTTCGTTAGAACGAGAATCTCATGATCTTCATGATTCTAACTCACTAAAAGGTAAGTCAACAGAAAGAAGTCTTCTAGTTCTCTTGGTTATAATCCAATTAGAAGAATAAGTTCATTACGTTTCTATAATCTTACAATCCATAATTGTCACGACTACAAGGAGCGTGATTCGGTCTTTCGGCTAAGGGCATGATGTCCCTATATGCTAGGATTCATAAAATCTACTTAGTTACGACGCTTATGAATACGAATACACATGACCGACACAACTCATGAATACACACGCAAAATATTGGCAAAACATGAATATGGGAAAGAAAATATTCTGTTGAAATTGTAATAAAGAGAAAATAAAATAAAAGGGACAAGTGAAGATAAATTGACAAAATTTTAAGGTGACTACTCTCAGCATGGCATGGTCCTTCCTGAATTATACATAGGTGATCAGGCTATGTATAATTAAGGACTAACAATGGAATACTCATTTCGTCAAACTAGTGTTATGTTTAAAAAATTATATGGTATAAACAATATGGTTTATAAGGTAGCAAAACAGTTCGTAAAGACGAATACAAAATAATTTATATAACGACACAAGATTATTTTGTAAGATTGCGTAATTAATTTAAGAGGTGTATCAAATAGTTTTACGAGACAATCACGTGACAGTTGACAATGTGATAGTAGGGGTTTATAATCATGGTAACAAATAGTTTACGAGTTGACAACCAAATAGTTTATAAAGTGACAACGAAATAGTTTATAAAAGACCACGAAATAGTTCATATGATGACAAAATTGTTTATGGGATAATAGCAAACACTTTATAAAATGATAGTGAAATGGTTTATAATATGAAAATGAAATTGTTTACGATATGACACAAGAACAGTTTATAAAACGATAGCAACGAAATGATTTTATAAGATGGTAACGAATTAAGGAGTATCTTACATAAATAAATAGAGAAATTAAGTGTAACTGGCGAAATCGTCATGACACATACATTAATAGGAAATCTGAAACATCCACTAAATACGATGAAATTTATAGAAAAGTCCTAATGTGAATATAGTCTAAAAAGACTTTGACTTAGGTCACTAGGAAAGGCGGGATGATCTCTTCTTAAGCATTGGTCTTGTCTATGACGACACTAGAGTTCCCACAAGCTTTTTCCTTCCAAATCTGGTTCACTTGGTTCTGATTTCTCAACTTCTGGCATTCATTCCTAAAATATCAACTGATGGTAACATTTGGATTCACCACATGGGCTATCTGGTTCATTGCAGCGACGAATGCCTTACAGTCCTTGGTCATGTGGCCAACCCTCTTACAGTTACTACACTTCATAGTACACGGCCTAACATGATACAACTTACACTTATTGCAGAAATGTAAATTCCCAGCATAAGCCTTCTTTTCATTGGCTCCAATAGTGTAAGACCTTGCCACATCCGATTTCTTAAAGGGTGGTTGTTGTGGCACTCGGTTATCCTTTGGTTGGTTCTCAAACTTCCTCTTGTTGTTAGCATTCTTTTCTACCGTGGTTTCTTGTCGTATGACCTGATTCATCGAATCATGAGTCATGCAGATTTTTGTCTAGTAGATAGCGATAGCTTCAGTAACTCGTTGGGCCACAATCTGGTCAATTTCTACAGAATTCCTTGTCTTGTTGCCGACATTCTCTTCAAATCAAAAGAAATAAAAGAAAAATAAAATAAGTCAGATTCTTAAAGTCACGTTTCCAAAAATGAAATGTTACGAGGTGACAGTTATGCTTGTGTTAAACTTAATTGGCATGCTTTTAGGTGACGGTATGAGGCGACATAGGAGTTTTAAAAGTATGGGACGGGTGCTCAACTCGCATTCGGTTTCGGATAGTAAGATAATGTAGGGTCCACAGACTAGGACAAGTTTTGATGTTATGTAAAATAGTATTATGTAAATTTATAAAAAAGTTTAATGACCATCGTATAACTCACGATGTCTTAGAAGTAAACAAGATCATCGTGTCACTCATAATGTCTTGGGGAAAGATCTAGTATTTATATAAATAACTTTTATATAAAACAAATAGGAATATCCATGTAAGATAAAGTAATCATGGAGAAAAGATAAGCACAAGGCAACATCAACGCAAGGAAATATAAACGCAGGGCAGAGATAAACCCATAGCATAATAGGCTCAAGGCAAAATGATACTCAAGTATACGTCATAGCAAAAGCACGTATAAGGCACATGTAAAAGCACGTAAAGATCACATACTGATTGTAGACCAGACCTAATTTTTCTACCTGGTTCTCTATAACCTTGACTCTGGATACCAATCTGTCACACCCCCAAACTGGGCCTAGACGGAATACGTGTCCGGGGGCGTAATGTGATAATATTCATGACACAAGATCAAGGGAACGACCAATAATTGGATGTTTTGAAAACAATCATACTCGTTGCATTGATTTAAAATAAATATTCTTAAAAACCGTTTAAATATAATTAAAAGAGTTGCGAAAGCATAAGTAAATTGTAGCGAAAGAAAAAAAAATTGACAAACGACAACGAGCACGAACATAAGATAAGTCTTAAAATCATTGAAGTCACATAGAACATAGACTCCAAATAGCATCCTGAGAATAAATCCAAGTTAAGCACCTGAAAACATTGCTTAAAACGTCAACATAAAGTTGGTGAATTCATAGGTTTAGTTTAAATGTAGTAAGGTGGACCACAAGATTTCCAAAACGCATGTGACAATTATAACAGATACAATTTCACATAAAAAGGCATTTACGTTGCACTAAGCTCATGAAACTGAGGCTCAATAGGCTTGAAGCATTTAATTATGCTATGAAAGGCTTGTCCTGCAGGTATCTGACCAAGATCACCTAAACGAAATCCGACATGTTATACGTCTGTTAGTTCGGCATCTCCACAGCTAGTCAGCGCTGCTTACCCAAACAGGGATAATCAGTCCTTATAGATCTATTGATAACACTCATGCTTACTTAACTAATAGTCGGTCAAGAAATTAACGGTTCATGATAATTTGGGCAATAGTAGTGGTCCAAACGCAAAACTTAGGCAACACGTAAACAGGGAAAATCTCACGTAAAGTTCTTGTGTCTAGTTTTAAAAGCAAACAATGTTCTCACCCCATAGTTATAAAACGCAAGTAAAATCAGTAGAAAGGTGGGGCTATGAACTCACCTTAAGCAAATGGTGAGAAAGTAAATCAACGAAGAGTATAACTAAATCGAACGACTCTACCCGCGACCTAATTAAAAGACGCGCTTCAGAAACGAGAAATAAATATGAAACGTCAGATAAGACGCTTATAAGAGAAATAGACATCCATAAGTGTTTGTGTTTTTGTTTATATAATAAATATGTGTCATTTCGAAAGTATAAGTGTTTGGTTATGTTGCGCCACGATTTACGAAAGTTTCTATTTTCGGAAAAAGACATATTTTAAAAAGTTTCTATTTTAGGAATGTTCTATGTTTCGGGACGTTAATACCGTCCCCTAATATTGCATGATTCCATTTACCTAAACGCACTAGTGAAACTTAAACACCTACTTTCTATGTTCGTCTCGCTTACATATATTAAAAGTTACTATTTTTAGAAGTTATTCATTTTAAAAATCCCAATAATAAATTTGTGACATTTCTAAAGTCTCTAATGAATATACTAGGGTCTATATACGTTTCGCCAATGTTTTAAAAGCTCAAATCAACTCGAAAGTGTCCGAAAACCCATTTTCTAATTCCAATCAGCAACTATATTATTTATTTTTCTGAAAAGTGTTCCAAAGTTCATTTCGCTATAACTTAGCCGTTTTAAATCCGTTTTTAGTGTTCGATATATGAAAATCTATCTATTTGAAACGAGCTTTCCAAAAACTACTAATCGAATAAACAAAATCCACTCTTAATCTATCCTAATCCCATCATCCTCTTTGTTGCAACACACCTTCCCACTCATCCTTACCAAAAACTTATATTAAGATACTTCCATGTTTACAAGAAATCATAAACCATTTCATTTTCTTTTATAAAAGTTTCACAAACACATGGACATATATTTATAAACTTGATCAAAGATCATAAGGAAAGAAAGAAATAAGAGAAAGATCAAGAACACACTTACAAGGTGTGAAGAATTAAGAAAGACACAAGATCTAACTTAGAAACCTTAGATCTTAAACCCAATAACAAATCTTATAAAAACCCACTTAATAAATCAAAACCCTAATTGTTGAAATCTTGCAAACACCTTAGATATGAATGGAAACTAACTTGGAATACTTGGATCTTGAAGAAAATCAAAGAAAATGAAACCCTAAAAGGGTGTTTGTTTGCCGAGACCACAAGAGAGGAAAAGGAAGAAGAGAGAAATTTTTTGAGGCTTATCTTGGATGCAATGACCTAAAGTGAGAGTTTAGGAAGTATAGGGTTTTAGTGTCCCTATGTAAGCCATGACTCAAGTGAAAACTTGAACCATCTTCCCTATGGTCCTTGTGGTTCGAACGATTTGGACAAGGGGGGTTCATGTCAAGAGGTTGGTGGGGTTGAGGTCCTCCGTTTTTGCAAGAAGACAAGAGGTTTAAGAATCACAAGTTCATGCATGGGAGAAAACTACAAGAATGTCACCATCTTGCATGTGGTGGAGTTGAAATTCAAAATAAAGGTGAAAGATGCTTCAAAGATTAATTTGGTGTGAGTGTGTGCGTGCGTTTGGAGTAGAGGAGGAGGGATACATGAAATTTTTAACTTAAAAACACGAGAATTTCGTTAACTAGGGTTTACATGCAAAGGTGATAAGTTTCCAAAGTTCCATTTGACGTAAAACGCTAAAAACGCGAAACACACACGAATAACGTAGAAATCGTAAACGGACGTGTACGTAAACTACGTAAGACTAATAAATGATTAAATTAAGAATAATACGAGTAGACTAAACTTAGTCCGGCGTCAGAATGCTTCCGCTAACGATTTTCAGTTTTTACGCGGGACAACTTCTCGGAAAATTGCCAGATTTAAACGTAACGTATAAAAGTCAAAATAATGATCGGAAAAGTTTAAAATAATGACTTGAAATTTACGGGGTGTCACAGTATATATAGGATTTAAGTCGTGACGGCGTCACTTGTTAATTGTGAAGCCGTTAACCCGTAGAATCTTATTCGGGCTTCTTAATGTCGGCTACTCAAATGCCGTCGCCAAAGATTCCGACGCCGTCTCTTGATAACTTTGACGCTGTCATAAGGATTTGTGACGTCGTCTCCACGTACTGTATGCCAATTCTTCATCATCTTCATGAGTCTAAGTCACGTGTATTTCCTCCAAATGCCAAAATCACAAAAACAAACTATTAAGCACATATTTTGGGCATATTTGCATGATTTCGAGGATTAAATGACCCCGAAAAAGTGTATAAAATGACACCTCATCAAATACCCCTACACTTGGGATTTGCTTGTCCTCAAGCAAATGGGCTTTTCTACCTAGTAAATAGCAAAGTCGAGGGCATTTAACCTACTCAATAAAGATAATTTATGGCACAACCAATTAGACCTTGTAAGTAAAAGCACGAAAATTATATACTAGCACCTCACATAAGTGTTTGGATTCTCTCATTCTCTCGGGTGTAATAATGAATTCTAACAATATAGGAAACGGGAAAATAACACTCACTACTTGTCATAGTATATGAATTACAATAAGCTTGATAAAGGATCAAAAACCTCCATCCCTTTGGAGTAAGCACCTAGGAATTACTATCAAAGAGGTCTTTAAAAGGTTGTGATGTTTAGGTGTAGGGTAAAGGAAACACGGTTGGGGATATTTGGGGGAATTTTGACTGGCAGCAAGTTAATTATATACAAGAATACATGTAAAAGGCGTTGCTAAGCCAAGACTCGACGAAACTAGGACAATAATATACAAACTCTACATCAATCTCTTTCTCTTCTTTTCTCGACTCTTTCTTAAACATAAACATAAGCAAAATGGCAACCCGTACATTTTTTTCACTTTTTTCTATTTTTCGATTTCCTTTTTCTTTTTTTCTTTTTTCGCTTTTCTATTTTATTTTTTTCGTACACTTTTGCCCTGCCATTTGCTTGAACATAAATAAACATGACTTGGGGTTTATAGGTGCACCCCTACACTTGAGTTTTTTAATACTCAATAACATAAACTAACAAATGACCCGAATTGAGAAGAATCAACATAACATGGAGAATATTAGACGATCATGGGGGTAATGACTTAACTTTTCTTCCCCATTTCTCCATATAATAAAAACTACCATGAATTTCAATCGTTCCAAAACTGTATACACTAATAATGACTCGACTTAGTAACCATGTACTAAAGTAAATAATTAACTGAGGTTTAACAAATGTGATAACAATAATGTACTAAAATGAATACATACAAAGAAGGCAAGTAAATTTGGGTGTAACATTTTGGTGGGGTGTAAACAATGCTCTTCAGTAATAATCTGGAATCCACCAAAAATTACGAGAACCGCGAAAAGGATAGGCTCGGAGGGGTGTACTATGGTATCTTGCACTAAAAATGAGTGCACTTGCATGGGTACGGAGGTCGTTTATTATGATCGAGTGAGGACATATAACTTATCAAACAAAGGATAAAAACATAAGTTTATCCTAATGCCTTTTATCATATAGCAAATCCTTATCACGTGAATGCGATCTCATTAGAAATCTCGGGATGAATCGCTAAAGAAAGTTCTAAAATTTATAATACTACCGATACACTCTCATAATCCTAACTGATACCAATGCTCCAGAAAAAGAAATAAAACCACACATGCTCGTCTAAATCCATGAACAAGACATGTGTGATTGCTTAAATCCTTAACTCGGGCAAGCTAAAGGTTAAAATCATCAAAATCATCAAAGATGAATGCTTTAATTCCTAAGGATCTAAGGGCTAGGGTGAAATTTTTAAGTGGTAGTTTGTGCTTGTCATATAACTCATATCCATGAGACGCTTCTAAAACTGCATTTTTATCAATATATGCCATAAAAAATTAAATTTGAGCTAAAATTACCATCCTAAACTTGTTTCGGTATATTACACATCTTTTTAAGAACAAAGCAAATGCAATTGAAAGAATAGTTTCTAAGGCTTTTATTTCCCCTACACTTATTTTGAACATTGTCCCCAATGTTCTATGAGTACCCAAAAACGAATAAAGGGAAAATAAGAAAAGCGAGAGAAACTAATATTCCCCTAGTTTTGCTTAATA